>JZLH01S0017909.1:101570-111999 GCA_001188425.1 Eucidaris tribuloides | reverse complement strand
TAGCAGATCATCACATAAAAGAGGATGAAAATATGACAGTTTTTAGTAAAAGGATGTTTCAGAGGCCAAAGTTCTTTCTCAGGTAGATTGTGAATATAGTAGTAAAGAGAAATTAATATGTAAATTTCATTTTTTTTTCTGTAAGATGTTCAATTAGAATCTAATTGATATTGAGTTTTTTTTTAATGTAGAGAAGGAGTATTGTCAAAGTCATACATTTATTTTCAATCAAGATTACTAATTACCTATTTTATGTCCTGTGTAAGTAAAAAACCCCAAAAACATCTTTTACCAGTAGTACTTTTATTTCAAGTCCACCTGCACCAAAACTGCAAGTAATGTAGTTTGATTGCTCTTCATGCATCATCTAATGTGTGTCCTGTATTCTTTTATGGCCCACAAACTTGTCATGCTTTTGTATGTCTTCTGTGAAATACTCACAGCAGAATCCTTGCATAGTTTACTTGATTCTAGAATAGTTTCACCCAAAGTTGAGGACTTCCCCCAATCATGTCATTTAGCTTCAAGTGGATATATAAGCCCCTGGAGCTCTTTTCCCATTGCAATAAGAATTCACATGCATACTTAAACTTAATTTGTTGTCAATGTGCTACTGGTATGTCAACCTATGTTTGTAAATTTTAAGAATCACCAAATGATCAGCTTCAGTATTCATTACTTTTTTCACTGACAAAAGAGTGCTTGCATTTTCAAACTAAGCAGTAGCATTATAATACATATGCGTATAAACATAAGATTATAAAGGAAACACAAATATGGGAAAATGTTAATATCCAGAGCTGCCAAGTGGTACTGATTTTACAGTTGCATGGAAAATACTGATTTGATCTAATCAGTTTTGTGTAATTCTTATATTAGAATTACTAATATTGATTCAAATATGGCAAAATTGCTGATTTTGCTTTTGAATTACTGAACGGGATTGATGAAAGTTGGCTTGCTCTGTTATATCTGTGAAGTGTAAATGCAAAATACATGTATTATGCGAAGTCTTGAATATTTTACATCAGAACTATGCAAAATATATCGCTTTGTTTCATTGTACCTGAAGAAATGTATGCTTTGCGCATTTCCAAGCTCTCACAGCAATTTCCCATTACACAGATGTGATGAGCATCTCATATCGGGAAGTCTTTTCCATTTTATTTACTTCTGACACGACGGACAATATGGTAATTGCGAGAAGGTTGAGAAACAAACACTGAGTTATGAAATATATTTTTTGATCCTTACCAAATCTTCTTTTGTCAGATGCGGAAGCTCACTGATGTGAGGCTGATGTGGCATGTTGATCAATTGGAAATATGCAGTGACAGATTTGGTATGTGACATAAGGGTGTTTGTTATTTTGACAGTTAACCATCTTGAATAAAATTATACCATGTACCCCATCCCTTACAAGCTCAGTGCTAGATTAATCAGTCATATGAACATGTAGCTTACCCATTCAAAAAGGATATGGAGTCACATTTTTTCCAGAAGAAAGTTTAAATTTCAACATGAACCACAAATGAAGTTAAGAATTGACAATGTGGATTTGTAAGTCTTGCCAAAATTTCTAGTTCTATAATTGCCTGGTTTGGTACAAACACTACTATTAAGAATGGTTGTATTACATGTACCACTCTACCCCTGGACACCTAAAACAGATAAATTTTCATTCACCTTGATAGATTAAAATTCACTACCTTTAGCTTTAAGCAAACATTTTGATGCTGGTGTAAATTACACTTTATAGTCTAATGAAATTATTTAAAAATAGACATAAAAGGAAAAGTAAATTGTGATTGTTCCTGTTTGGTGTTAAAGATTTGCAGTGGCTATTTTTGTATTGATGAATATGAAGATGAATATGTAGGAAACTTGCTTTATAAGACAATCAACATTGGCAAAGGTGTAGGGGTGGAAGTTGTTGATAAGGGAGTAAGAGATAAAAAGAAAACGAAGGTCGGAAATTCAGTTAAAAGGTGAACAGGAGACCATATACCTTGTTCTGAAGATGACACTTAACAATTTTCAGTTTGACATTCCTATATTTTTGGTGTCATTTAAGCAAAACTTTCTAGGCCCCCCTCCTTCATTGAGAATCCTGGCTACACCACTGAACATTGCTTTTGTATTGCTTTTGAGTGGGTATCCATATTTGCAATGACAAGAAAAAATGTTTGTAGGCCCATGGTAGTTATACCATCTTTATGTGTAAATGTGTAAGTTTGTTCTTGTTTACTTTGGTGTGTATTTCCTTTGCATTGAATGCTGCAGTGATATCACAGTTCTATTATTGTAATATATATGTATTTTAGATTATAAGGACTCACCAATGGTAGAGCCACTGTTGCCCCTTTCTGGTTAAAGAGATTCAGCTTGATGCAGTAAAGTATTCTGATCGAATTTTATGAGTAGAAAATATGGATATTTGGAATGTATTTTATTTATTGTGGTATTTGGCATCATGCTTCTTGGAGTCTATCAGGCAGTTGTATTACCACAATAGCATGAGAAATGACAATTTGAGCTCAATCAAGTGTACAATGATACAACAATTGATTCGATTTCAGATTTCAATCATCAATAGTCCCAGGGCCTGGAATATTACTAATAAACACCTTGTGACCAGAATAACAAGGTCAAATTTAAACTCAAATGTGTATCATTATTCAGTGAAGAAATAATTGAAATTTGGGACTTGATGGCTCATGCATGTAGGTAATGAAACCTTGCACATGTGATATGTTATCTGGTTACTGAGAATGCGATAACCTGAAAACTATCCAACTTGGGTCAAGTTTTGAGTGGGAAGTTGAAAGTCTTTATTGAAAATAATAGACTGAAAGTTAGAATGTGAGGGCATACCAATTCACTTAAACATAGTCATACTGCCCCACCCCCTTTTTAAAATCAACCTTACACTTTGTGTTGTGCAGTGATTGTGATAATGTAACATTGGACAGAGTACTGTTTGTTTTAATAAGTAAAGCCCCCATAACACACTTTTATAGGAAATGCAATTAATAAAATGTATAAATGTATTAATAGAAATTGTTCTGAGATTGAGAAAGAAATTAACAAGAGCATTCATCTTTACTAAAAATATTTATTTATTGTGTCTTTGAAAAAGACTAAATTATGAAATATTGCTGAATTTGAATAAAATTTGAAATGAAATTGGTTATGTGTTGATTTAGTATAACTAGGTTGAGTAATCTTCCTGAATTTGTACTAAACCAACTGCATAAACAAGTGAGAGAGGAATGATAGTGAAAAGAATGAAGGGTATACCTTTAGTAAAGTATGAAGTGTGTAATTTCATACCTTGCAGCATTTGTTCTGTACGTAAACCTTTTTGTCATCTTTCTACCTTGTGTAAGTAGCAGATAAAATATGTGTCTAATGATTTTACTGTGACAGATCCACTGTCATCATTGCAAAGTTTCCACGTGATTGTAAATAAATGTATATTTAATATGTATTGACTAACTTATGTCATTTTGACTTATGCAATGCGATCAAGTAGATTTGGTCTGTACAATGTGTGTGTGTGTGTGTGTGTGTGTGTGTGTGTGTGTGTGTGTGTGTGTGTGTGTGTGTGTGTGTGTCGTGTGTGTGTGTGTGTGTGTGTGTGTGTGTGTGTGTGTGTGTGTGTGTGTGTGTGTGTGTGTGTGTGTGTGTGTGTGTGTGTGTGTGTGTGTGTGTGTGTGTGTGTGTGTGTGTGTGTGTGGATGTGTCTGTTTTATGTGCTGTTTGAAAACTGATGATTTCCTAATCATGGTTAACGTGCCATTTTTGACATTAATCATACTATTGTCATCAGGGTTGGCTATTTCCCGGTAAATTCAGGTATTTCCCACCCAGGCGGGAAATACTGGGAAAAACCGGAAAGTGCTGGGAAGTACTCAAGATGTATACAGATGTACATGGAAATACTAGAAAATACTAAGGAATTACGTGGGCAATACCTGAGAATATTCAAGAAGTGTATTTCATAATTTTTCCCTATATTTTCAACTATTTCCCATTTTCCTCAAAAATTTTCAAGGCGGTATTTACCGGTATTTACCACCAGTATTTCCCACTCCGGCCAACCCTGATTGTCACAAATGCGAAACACTTTTCACTTCGTAGTAAAACACATTGCAAGATATATTTGAAGATATTTTCCTAGCTAAATTTAGAAGTCATTTCAGATACCTTCACATAACTGTTGGCAGCGGGTTATCAGCTTTACCTTAGCTAGATGATCGTGATGTGTCTTACTTTTAGGTAAAGTTTGAAGTATAAGGTTGATTTTATTAATACAATTATTGATAAATAAATCTTAAAAGTGATTTTAAGTGAGCAATATGATTTTCCTTGTAAGAAATGACACATAATAATTCATTATGAAATAAATTATTTACAAAAACGTAAAAGATGCAATAGTTATTTATACAATCATATGCCAATATGTGTGATACAACAAGACAAGAGGGTACTTACAGTGTGGTGTATGTATTGAGGAATTCTAATTATTCATGAAAAATTTAAAATAGACCCACTTTTCACTCATTATTCACAGGTTAAATAAGAAAACCAGAAGAAACATTCTCAACAAAGCAGCATTTCTTTAAATAGTTTATTTTACAAGTTATTGCATTCTAATTACATAACATTTGTGTGCTTGTAAACATTCAGCAAAACATGTCATCACAAATTGATACGTGTGTAAAAGTAAACTGCTACACATTCTTTTGAAAATGGGGTAATACTATCCGTATTTGCAATTATAGGTTTCTTCTTGTATCTTTAATATAATATTTGTGATACATATACACACAACAAAAAAGTAACTACCCCCTTTTTCAAACTATCATAACTTTTTAACAAAATGAGTTTTAGCAAAATAATTTGGCAGGATAATTTCCACACTCATTGACTAACTTCTGTGTGAAAATGTAATTGATCCGCCAAGCCATACATGAGTGAGCATGCATTAAGTGCAAAAATGCCACTTTTCAAAAGTCACAAGAGTCACCTCACATGCCAAAATAATGGTAAATAATGTCATTTTTTGCTTTATTCATAAAGTGTGCTCACTCAGCCATGACTCGGTTACGAACTCCTATGTTCGTATAACATGTAAAGAAACATTTTGCTAAAAAAAAATCGGATTTCAAATTTTCAATAAACAATGGATTTTACAATTTAAAAATTGAGGAAGGATAGAATTGTTTAAATTGAGCTCAATGAAGCATGAAATATGCGTAAAGGGCCATGGGAGGTGTAAGGGAGTCACACGATAAATGATTAACATAAATAATGCTAAATCATTCACCGAAACAGAATTTGTCAAAATCCTGCATCACAAATCAACCAAAATTACCTTTGTGACTTTTGAAAAGTGACATTTTTGCCTTTAATGTGTGCTTATTCAAGCATGACCCGACGGATTGATCACATTTTTACACAGAAGTTAGTCCATTTGTGTAGGAACATCCTTGCCAAATTATTTTGATCAAAACCATTTCTTTAAAAAGTTACAGTATGTGGAAAAAGTGGGTAGTTACTTTTTTGTTGTGTTTATAATACATGCTTTGATATCAATAATTTACTGAACATGAAATTTTACATATACTGGATATTTAACCTTTTTATGCAATACACGTGAAACGACTTCATGTAGAAAGCTGGCCAGAAATAAAATAACAAGGTTTAAATTCCAATGTTTAAATATGTATTTTATAAGTGTATTAACAACAGAAAGTGGATGCATATATTTTGAAGTGGGATCATTCAGTTGTAAACCAACAATTCTACATGAACTATTTGACATATGCGTTGGTATCATTTCTCAGAATAAAATTCATTGATCGAAATCGGGAAATAATCTGATGCCATATGCTTTGGGATTATATTTTTTTATGGCTGTTATTTAAGAATTTCACTGCTGGTCTTACATATTTTTTGCTGAATGCAATACCATAAATTCTCTCTGCAATTTTTTTTTCATTAAATATCACTATTGCTTTGCCTGAATGCTATACATGTACCATGAATTCTTTCTGCAAACGTTTTATTGAATATCAATATTACTTTGCGTGATTTTGACATTAGTCAGAATTACATATCTGTAGATGTAGATGTAGATGGTTATAACAACGGTCTGATTTCACTTACTGGCCTATTTACGAAATGTTACACTTAATATTTTCTTAGCTGCAATGACAGTTCCGGGTTACTGTTGAAAGAGATTTGTTTCTCTCCTTACACTTTTAGCAATATCCTGTGAAATGTGTTTTATTTACTCACTTACTTTTTATCTCTATGTTCCAGAAGCAACATTGAACTGTCCATGACAGGGCCAATCTTATAAAATGTATACTTAATCTTGAAGTAGTTCTGAGATATGTATTGATGACTAGATGCACCCATATGGGGAACAGGTCTTGGTGAATTACCTGTTTTGATTTACCAACCTTCAAAATTGGTGCTCTGCCTTGATTTCAAAACATGACACTATACATTCTTCTATTGTAATATGTACATCTATATTGAGTAACTATTATATAAATATATTCAAATGCGGATTTTGAATTGTTATAAAATTAATAATTCATGAACGACTAACATTACGTTTGTCAATATCCATTCACTTTCAAAACATGACTCGATACATTCTTTCATTTTAAATTGTTTTAAAATTAATCATGCGTGAATGACTAACATAATTACATTTGTCAATATTCATTCACTTCAGTTATACATCAAAGTCCTATACATCAAAAGGAGTGGTAAATTCTTCATGTGCAGCTAATTAATAACATGAAGTTTTAGATTGTTTTTGCTATGATATTACTCGAATAACCAATCTAATAATTAAGAGCTTGTGTGTCTTCACCCTGACGTGCGTTGGTTGATCTTGCCCACGGGGATGATGCAGCGAAGATGCTGGGTGTACCCCGCATCTCTGGACACGCCCTCCTGCCAATCACCGTACAGCCACTGTGTCCGGTATTCTTGCTCCCTCGCACAAGCATACCACGCCTCCACCTGGATGCAAAAAGTGTGATTTCTCTCATTAGAATACTTCACTCTCACACTGTTTAACACTTTGGGTGCTGGGTAGTTTTGAACAAATGTGTCCAACCTTTCCAAAACATATGCTTTTCTATACAAATCCAAATGAGGTCGAGACAAGATAATACTCATTTAGTTGGTTCAATTTGTCTTCATTTTACGATGAATATCATTGGCAGGAACTTCAGTCACGTTTGTCATTCGAATTAAAATGTATGGAACTAATTGTCTTCTCGGCGCACCAGTGGGCCGATAACACTCAAAATGTTAAAATTTATTCACATTCTTGAGTATTTCCTTCTTTCTACCGGATTTCCAATGACCCAATTCTAGTTTTCAAAAGGTAATTAGCATTATTTGGGGTAGTCCTTAACTTGGGCTGAAACTATTCTAGAATCAAATAAACTTTGTGAGGATTCTGCTGTGAAAATCTTGTCGTCAAACGTTGACTCATTCTTAAAGAACTACTGTCAATATCTCTTTTGGCATGCAAATCTGTTGTGTAGCTTTCTATGGGATTTATTTCTATCGGGGCATGAGAAATAACATACTGGTATGTTCATGCTTGATTCTCCTTAAGTAAACAAATTAAAGACAAATCCTTCCAAGTGGGAGATCTACTCAAGCTGGTGTATGGTTGATATATTATGTTTCAACTCATTTGGTTCTTGAGGCATTATCAAGTGTGCCCAATCAATGCCTTAACCAGAAATGCTAATTATTTTATATGTGTTCCGTAACACCCGGGGGGGGGGGGGTCGCTCTCTACACGGCCTGTCTCCCACCCGTGTCCAACAACCTCAGAAATGCACCCTAAACGGCGTAACCTATATAACCAAATTTGCAACCCTAAATGGCGTAACACATCAGAAAAGCTAACTTAAGTGGCGTGACTCCCAGGAAATCCACTTATACCCTAAGTGGTGTGAGCAGGGAATCCACTAATTTGATACCCTAAGTGACGTAAACAGTGAAATCAACTAATTTGATACCCCACCCAAGTGTCCTTCTCATCTATTACATTATTGTACATTGCGCAACCCGAAGAGGTTCACTTAACAATTCATAAATAATTCTCCTAATTATCAAATGTTCATATTGGAGATGTTATTAGATCCACAAAAAATTTGCACCCCTAAATGGCGTAATCTACATAACCAAATTAGTATCCCTAAATGGCGTGACATGTGAGAAAAGGCTACCCTAAGTGGCGATTGCCAGCGAACGGTGCTGAAAAAGCCACCCTTTTTCCAAAAGACGTCGACGACGTCCGAACGCTGGAAAACGGACCATTTACGACGCTTTTTCTGGACGCGGGTGCGTAGCAGGCCGTGTGGAGAGCGACCCCCCCCCCCCGGGCCGTAACATTCGCTTCTGCGGCACTTGCTCCGACTAGTGCATACACTAATCCTAACCTCAACCCTTACCGTAACTCCACCCCTATCGTTAACCCTAATCCTAACTCTATTCTGAACTGGAAACCCAATGGTAACCCGAACTCCCGGGCCGATCCCAAACTTTTCGACTTTCCAGATATTGTTACAGGAGCAATTGTCGCCGGAGTAAATGTCAGGTCACGGTATTGTTTCGATCAATGATCATTATTCTGACCTATCCTCAATTAAATGTGATAATTGTTACATCTCATCATGTACTTGTGAATAGGATCATTTATAGACTTATTAAATTGTGGGGGAACTACGGATTATATGGGATGGTTCAGATAGAGGAAAAGAAATATAAAAAAATCATGCCTAAATGAGGGAATTGTTTAAAGACGTTTGAAAATGGTACATGGAACATTGAGAGTAAAGCATGTATACTATGAATTGTCATTCCACACGCAGTGTGATGAATATGGTGGATAATATACCTATCTGTTTTTATTAAAATATATGTTTATTCTTTAAATACACTTATCAAAGTACTCATACCGATAATGAATCTTGGTCGTACGATTCTGGATCAATTCCATTGACGTCGAGTACATTGAGACAGAAGTTAATGTGATCGGTACGTTGAGAGAAATATCGATCATCGGGACTTGGTATTCGATCTGTCCAAAACTCACGACACATGACTCCATTGGGAAATCTCTCCCCATCGATCCTGGATAAAATTCCGAATGTAAGATCAAAAGGAAATGTTAAATGTTAGGAAGTCGTATTTGACGTAATCTATACACTTTACAGTTTCAACCATCAAATTAAGGCGCCAGCAACTAACAGCGCATAAGTTAAGAATAAAAAGACATTGTGAGTATTGTGAGAATTTGGTACAGTGGTGACAAAAACAGCCTAAAAAGGGGTACTGTGTGATAACTCACCCTCATCAAGGCCTATACAATTAGTTATTTTATGTTTTATTTTATGTCTTTGTAGATAGTTTACCCTAAGAAAAAACTTGGCAGAAACAGCTATAGGGGAGGAGCTTATCAATTTAAATCAGTGCATACATTACCACGGTGGCGCTAACACACGTCGCGTGGCCATGCATTGGTCACGCAATGGTCAGCTCCCTGAAGTGGCACGTGCAATCTGATTGGTTTGGCAAGACTCAAATATTTTCTTAACTTATGCCTGTGAGTTGCTGGCAGCCTTCTCCTTTAACATGTATATTAATTTTTTGAAAGCCGTGATAAAATTCTCCGCCAATTGTCTTTAAAAAACTTACCCTTAGCCATGTAGCAGTTCAAATTTAAACTAAAATTTAAGTGTTGTATGGCAGAGAAAAGGGGAAGGAGGAGCAAAATAGAAGGAAAGAGAAGAAATGGAAGAAGAAGAAGAAGAAGAAGAAGAAGAAGAAGAAGAAGAAGAAGAAGAAGAAGAACAAAGGAAGGAAGTCAGAAATAAGAAAGAAAGAAAGAAAGAAAGAAGAAAAAGAAGAAGAAAAGCATGAAGAAAGAAGAATGAAAAGAAAAAAAGCAAGGGAAAGAGAAATAAAAACAGGAAAGCTGCAAACGCTTTTGTTCGTGTTTTGAAGTAGTGACTTACACCAAAACTCAATTCGGACAAATTGCATAAAATGTACAAATAAGTATTTACCTAATCGTTCTGCATTCGAAGACGTGTCTTTGGTCCTCGATATCAACATAGTTCAGAGCTTGTGTACATGTGACCGTTTTCTTTGCAACAACCTGAGACTGACGAAACCCAATCAAATCTGTAGATAAAATAGAGATGTGTGTTGATGCTATCATACTTCAAACTTTTAANAGTTACATTATATTTGTGTGTGTATGTGTGTGTGCGTGTGTGTGTGTGTGTGTGTAGTGTGTGTGTGTGTGTGTGTGTGTGTGTGTGTGTGTGTGTAGTGTGTGTGTGTGTGTGTGTGTGTGTGTGTGTGTCGTAGTGTG
>JZLH01S0017909.1:84885-97723 GCA_001188425.1 Eucidaris tribuloides | reverse complement strand
AAGAAGAAGAAGAAGAAAAGAAGAATGATTATAGTAGTAGTAGTAGTAGTACTACTACTACTACTACTACTATACTACTACTACTACTACTACTACTACTACTACTACTCTACTACTACTACTACTACTACTACTACTACTACTACTACTTTTAATAGCGTCTTACAATTTACCTGGAACAAGTACCGCCACTTCGACAACGGCATCTTTCCGTACAGAATGGACCATAGAATCCTTGCGTGCACGCCGTTTCGCAGTATGTTCCTGTCCAGCCGCTTGTACACTGACAAGAACCATCAAAGGGGGAACATGTGGCGTTATTTTGACAGCGGCAATCCTGTAGGCATTGTACACCATATCTGTAAAAGACAAGCAGAACACGCACACAAAATACAAGTAAATATGACAAATTGAACAAGGCACAATTCAAACTACACACTAAATAGGTTCACCTTTGCACCTTTAGCAATGTCACACTGGGAGCACTTTTACGGTGCAACTTTGCACCTTTCATACAGGGTGCACCTTTTAAGGTGCTCCCAGTGTGACATTGGTCTGCACCTTTACAGGTGCAAAGTTGAACATATTTTTCTGAGTGTGTATGCATTTGTTGCCGTTTTGTTAAAATGAGGAATTGATAAGTATGTCCTTTACATAGAATGGGATATACCTTTCTCTTTAAATCATCTTTTCCCATTAATGATTCAGAATTAGTTCATTTTCCATGAAACGTTTTGGCCGAAATTTATGTTTCATTTATGTTTCTTTTAACTCCATGTTTAACTTTTAAGTTCAATATTGAGAGTGATACAAATATAACAATCTCAGCAAAATAATTCTGTTTATCTCATTTCCAGACTTTCATGAAAAAGTAAACATTATCATGCCTCATACAACCGAAAATTTAGAAATAATAGTGAAATTCAAGTGAATTTTATGCACGTAAATAAATGCAGATTTTGAGCTGGCCCCGTAACACTCAACGAAATCCACAGAAAATCTTGTGGAACTTTTCTCATACAATCTTAATATTTTTCTAACTTTACTCCTGTAAACGATGGCTTTGTTGATTAATTTACCGATTTCCAGGGCAAGGGGTTTCGCATCGTGACCCCACCCAGCCTGGAGGGCAGGTGCAGCTTCCGTTGAACCGAGAGCAGGTGGCTTCGTTGAGGCAGTCACATGGGAGGCGGCAATCGGGTCCGTAGTAACCCTGGAAACAGGGCGTGTCGCACAGACTGCCCGTCCAACCCTCGGCACACACACAAGATCCATGTTGTCCGCCACAAGTTGCTCCATTTTGACATCGACAAGTCTGTTTAAAAACGCATATTTTGCAAACACAACTGCTTTACTATACAATCAATGTGTTCAGAAATTTAGTATTCAGTATTGAAAGATTATTTTGAATGAGCGTAAGTTATGTATGAATGGTAGATAAAATTCGGTGTGATATTAGGAGATCATAATTGTATAACAAATGCCATATTAATCTTTGTATCATATTGTTTGTCTGAAATATACCATAAAGTTTTCTGTAGACCTTGGGTGCAACATAATTATGACCATTCGCCACGTGGCAATACATGTAATTGGACAGTTTTAGGCACATTTGATCATTTAAAACATACAATGTTTACGGTCAATAATATAAATAAATAATTTCATTCGGTAAATATTGGTTACCTCACTAAACATTCTTTCGTTGCAACCGATATTTTTTGTTCGTTTTGTTAAAGATAATACAGTCTGTGTACCTTGATATTCTACAAAAGTCCGACTCCATGTTCTTAGTGAAAAACAATAAATTGTTACATAACCGTAGGTTCAATTTCGGTATAGTTCGACGCTATAAACAGATGTTTTCAAAGTTGTTTCAATATGAGTTTTGCTTTTACTTCTGATTTATATTTTTTTCTTAAATTAATCGTACTTTTCTTTGTTCTGTCCGTATTTCAGTTTGTTGTATCAAAACGTATTACATTTTTTTTTACTGTCCGTGACTTTTCCCATTTTCCATGACACAGAAAAAATTATCATGTATTTAGGATTTCGGGTCCATTTTCGTCATCTTTTTAAAGAACTTTCGTCAATATTATGTTCAGTGTCGTCTCGAGGAGAGCGGAGCATGTAAATGCTATTTTCAGCTTGGTCATTCGCCGTTTCGATTCGTCATTTTGGCAACTAGTCACAAATATTTTCAATTCAGAGTGTCCAATTGTTATGATAATCCATATCCGCTGGCGAACGATCGACAAGTAAATTTGTTTTTGTTTAGGAACATTATGTAAATTCTGGTCCAAATTTGTTCCATGGTAATAGTAATGTCATGAATATTTTCATTGAATTCGCAGTATTATTTCAACTTGAACTGCAAAAGTCTAGATAGAAAAGCTTTTCCCCTTTTAATCTTGTCAAGTGGACATTGTGCATGCGTGTCTTTGTGTTTTTCTGTAAGTTATAGAGTGTTGTCATAATGTTGTTTCATGTGTTTACACAGTATACGGATTTGTGACTGTTTGTGTGTCTGGATATATGTATGCGACTATTCACGTAGGCGTATGAGCTGGTGAATATCTCATTATATCTGAAAATAGAAAAAAAGGAATAATAAAATCCATATTTAACCCCCCATACCATTTTCCACTCTTAAAAGGGAGACGAAACCAAATGAAATGATGACGAAATTAATTGCGAACAGATTATTTTTGCGTTCAAGCACTTAGTGATTGTGGCCGACGAACTGAAATGTGAAATTATTAGTGACGAATTCTGCTTGGCAAAAGCATTATAGAGATCGTAAAAGTTGTAAAACTAGTTGACAAAAGATGAAATTAGAATTAGTTTTCGCGCAGCCTGGCATCTCAAGACGAATCTGAATTCAGAATTTGAATTATTGCATGAAAACAGCATGAACATGAGCGGGAAATCCTGGATTACAAACCTTAGTACAGTCCACACCATAACGGCCTGGTTGACATGGTGATTGACACCTGTCACCCGTCCAACCCGGTCGACATCGACACGCCCCGTTAAACCGGTCGCAGGTGGCTTCATTTAAACACGTACATCGTTGTCGACATGATGGTCCAAAGAGACCCTCACTGCAGGGTTGTTGGCAGTACGCCCCGGTCCAGCCCGCAGGACAACGGCATTCCCCTTCAAATAGACAACGAGAAATTAAAGAAGTTTCCACAAACATTAATATGGCTTCGGTATTAAGAACGTTTTTTTTTTACACATCTATTATGGAAAGTTCGATGAAATTTGGAGGAAAGTATGATTTAAAAAAAATGTATGTCTCAGTCACACTCTGTAGATGGCAATTCTCTTTAAAGGCATCGGATAACAATATTTCCAGTTTGAACAATCTGAGCTACATGATTCCCCGTGCTATCAGTGTCTCTGATAAAGTCTAAAAATGAAGCACTGAGAAAAATTGTAATTCAAAACGATCATTGTGTGCTTTTTAAAAGAGAAATCATTGACCATTCAAGTTTTTCATATAGTGCTGTGTTGCGGAATTGCCATCAGTTGACAATAATTCATGTGCCGATTTTCATCTGTACATATTTTAAAAGTGACAGCATAATTGTCTAAAAACTTTGTGTTTTAGGTGTTTATTTGTCCATTCAAACACTGTCAGATGTGTCAGACAGAGGTGACAATTTTCTAGTGGGCCTTCCACAGTATTATATAGTTGTTGTATGGAACAACTCGTGCCTTAGATATTAGACATTACCGTAAATTCAGTGGTTTGTTCTTCTGTGTAAAACAAAATACAACAAATCAAACATGAAAGGTCGTATTTCACCTACTCATTTCCCCTACCCATTCGTGTGTATTCTCTTGAACCATTCCAACTAAAACATTCTAATTTTATTAACTTCATGCTCATACAGGTCATCCAGGGGTGGCTGGGGCCTGAATGTATTCATTTAGGAACTTAGCTATTTAGTTCCACCTGCAGAGGCATATCGAAAAAGGAACGGGGAAGGGGGATACTTACGAGGATGCGAAAAACGGGTGACGAAATTTATTTTCAAAGGAAGTCGGGACATTCCCTTCTCTACAACGTGCAAAATATTCCCACCATTTGCGTGCAATCTGAGAGCCTATACCCATGAAGTCCCATCTCAACTAAGGCATATTTGTAAAACTAATGCTATTTTGGAGGGGGCACCCTGATTCACCCTATGTTTAATTCGTCACTGCATCTGTGTGCATTGAAAGAAATAACTGTAACGACCCTATACATTCTGGGGTGGATAAATGCTGGCATAATAGGCCCTAGTTCTTGTGCTGCAGGCAGTGTTACCTGTAAATCGATTACATAGTCCTTGATTTCTGCATTGACACACCCTGAGACACCCCTCGCCGTATCTTCCTGGCGTACAGGGTGAGTTACAAGTGATTCCAAACCATCCCGCAGGACATACGCATCTACCCGTGAATCGATCACAGGTAGCGTTGTTCTGACAACGGCATACACCAACGCAACCCGGACCGAAACGACTGGGTGGACACTCCAAGCTGCAAGAGCTCCCGGTCCATCCAGCCCTACACTCGCAGCTGCCGTCAAATCTAGAACAGTTTGCGTTGTTGAGGCAAGAGCACTCCTGTGAACATCCTCGACCGTATCGGCCACTCGCGCACGGAACTTCACAGAACTGTCCCGTCCAACCGGGAGGGCACGCGCATTCGCCGGTTACTATGTCGCATGAGGCCTGGTTTTGACATTGACATCGATAGCGACAGTTCGGACCAAATGTCCCCTGTAGACATGGATCGGAACAAAGTAGTCCCTGCCATCCTGCGGGACACGTGCACGTTCCGTCGAACCGATTACACGACGCCGAATTTTGACACTCGCAAGTTTCGGCACAGTTGGCTCCAAATCGACCTTCCGGACATTCTTCGTCACATCTTACTCCCTGCCAACCGGTGAGACAGTTACAGGATCCGTCGAATCGAGAGCAGGTTGCTCCATTCCTGCAATCACAAGACGAGCTGCAACCAGGACCAAATGTGTTGTCTTGACATGGTGTATCGCATGTGTCTCCAGTCCATCCGGAAGCACACGAACAATGACCTTGAAATACATAACCAAATTAACAATAAGAATCAGAATATGTAGTATCTTATGCGATAACAATAAGGTTGTGATAATTTTGACTCACCATCTTTTGTCCGGGGTTACATATGATACGAAGAATAGACGATTAGATATATTCCACTCTCTATCGACTGCCAAGTCTTATACATAGCTTATGTATGGTAAGACGGAAAAAACGGATAAGGGGAGAAAAGAAGAAATTCTAAGTTGTCTACGCACGCTCAAACGGATTAATCATTTAAAACATTACGTAACATCTACCTGTAAATCTATCACACGTTCCGCCGTTTTGACAGCGACAATCGTTACCACAGTTTGGTCCCCATCTGTCATTTGGGCAGGGTTCATCACAAAGATCACCCGTCCATCCAGACCGACAAAGACATCGCCCATCCACCGGTGAACAAGAGGCGTCGTTCCTGCACACGCATTGCTGGGTGCACTGAATGCCATATCGTCCTTCAGGACAGGTTGTGTCACAGGACACCCCAGTATAGCCGGCCGGACAAGTACACGAGCCATCGCGGACATTACAGGAAGCCCCACTTTGACAGGAGCACCTCCTTGTGCAGTTGTTCCCGTAGAACCCTTCATCGCAGCTTCGCTCACATTTCAGTCCTGTCCATCCGGGGCCGCACTGGCAGATTCCACTGAATCGAGTGCACAACGCATCGTTCTGACAAAAACACCGCTGTGTGCATCCAGCGCCCCACTCGTCTATCCCACAAGGGGTATTACAGAAGAGTCCTTTCCACCCGAGGCGGCAAATGCAAGATCCGTCCACCTGATCGCAGTCGGCGTCGTTCTCACAAAGACATGTTCGAACACAATTTGGTCCGTACATTCCTCGAGGACATGGGGAGTTGCAATCACTTCCGGTCCAGCCATCAGTACAAGTGCAAGAACCGTCAAACCTTTAAAGAAAATGATACGTATTATCATTATTACGACCCAGCTTGTTTGCTTAAATGATACCCTAATTCGCAGAATATGTTAACAAAATGAAATGTCTGCAAAAACGAAAACAACATCAACAGAAAAATGGTGAATGGTTACTCACCTGGAACAGATGGCGTTGTTGAGGCAGGAGCATGTTTCTTGACAGAATGGTCCATAACGTCCCGGCGGACACGGTGTGTCACAGAGATCCCCTGTCCATCCACTAGGACACTCGCAAGAACCATCCACCCGGGAGCATGGAGCGTTGTTAGCGCACTGACATCTGTGGAGACGGATGTATTGATATGTTTACACATTTATAAATCAATTAACACAAAACTTTAGTACAAAAATTCATAACACGAGATAATTGTTGAAAAATAAGAGTTCTTACCGCTGTGAACACTGTGGTCCATATGTCCCTTCTCGGCAGCGTACGTCACAAAAATCACCAACCCATCCAGCTGTGCACGTGCATTCTCCAGTAAATCTATTATCGAGAAGATGAAGAATGTTGCATTGATAAGTTTCTTCAAGACAAAGATGTTCTGTCTACTAGATATTATTTCTGATTGAAAAAAGCATTTCATGCCTACAATTATAAATAAGATTTTTTTTTTAATGCGTGTAGGGCCTACAAAATTAATGGAAAAAATAAATTAAAACTTGATCTTAAAGAAGACTCCCGAACCTTGATATTTTGGTAAAAAAAATTGCTACTGAAAGTATACTGCACAGTACCTTGAGCATGATGCTCCATTCCTGCACTCACAACGTTGTCGGCAATCGGAACCGTAGAACCCACTTGAACAAGGTTGATCACAATTAGTCCCTGTCCAACCAGCCAAGCAAATACAGGAGCCATCAAAGCGAGAGCAGCTCACACTATTAACACAGGTACAAAGTCGTCCACAGTTTGGGCCCCACCTGCCTGCTGGACACGAATCTTGACAGCCATCGCCCATCCAACCTGACGTACAGGAGCACGAGCCGTCATATCGCGAACAACTAGCATCGTTTCTGCACCGACACGTGTTCTCGCACGAAGGCCCGTACTTTCCCGGTACACAGGGAGTGTCACAGGATGCGCCATACCAACCTGCAGCGCAGGTACAACGACCATCAAACCTGTTACACACACCACCATGCTGACAACGACATTCTGCTCTACAGTCCTGACCAAAGAACCCCTCTGGACAAGGTTCCGTGCAGTAATCTCGCCACCCAGGTGGGCACGTACAGATACCGGTCACCGTGTCGCAAACACCGCCGTTTCGGCAAAGGCATATCTGCGAACAGTTTGCCCCATAGTAGCCTTCGTTACAAGGTTGATCGCATAGAGAACCTTGCCATCCTGGGGCACATACACAGGAACCATCAGTAGGGTTTTGCCTGTCGCGCCATTCTGACACTGACAGGTTTGTTGACACCGAACTCCAAATCTAAAGCCAAAGCATCGGTTCTCACAAAGCTCGCCCTCCCATCCAGGTGGACAGGTGCAGCTGCCGTCAACATGATCACAGACACCACGCCGACATGGACATCTTAGTTCACATCCAGGTCCATAGAATCCTTGCTGACATGGTGTTGAACAGGTTGGACCAGTCCAGCCGGGTGTACACGTGCACTGTCCAGTGACGTGATCACACACTGACCCATCGTCACATGTACACCTTTGTTGACAGTTTTCCCCAAAGTATCCTGCTGGACACGGCTCGGAACAAGCAAAGCCGGTAAAACCAGGAGCACATGTACATCGTCCATCCACGTGGTTACACGACACACTATTCTGACAGCGACACGGCAACTGACAATCATAACCAAAGAAACCTGCCTCACAGGGTTGATCACAAAGATCGCCTTTCCAACCTAGAGCACAAGAGCAAGTACCTTGAATATTATCACATTCGGCGCCGTTTTCACACTGACAAGTCTGTGCACAGTTCAGGCCAAATCGCCCTCTTGGACATGGTTGTGAGCAATACTCTCCCAGCCACCCGGCTAAACAAGTGCAAGTTCCATCGATGTGATCACAGGTGGCACCGTTTCGACACCTGCAACGTTCGGCGCAATTGGCGCCAAAGAATCCTGGCTGACACGGTTCAGTACATAGGTTTCCGCGCCACCCGGGTGTGCACGAACACGATCCATCAATAGAGCTACAACTACCTGAGTTTTGACATTGGCAAAATAGAAGACATCCAAACCCATATCGGCCAGGTGGACAAGTATTTTCACAACGCGAACCCCGCCGCCCTGCTGCACATCGACAAACACCCGTTACGTGATGACAAGTCGCTCCGTACAGACATTCGCATGATTGCCTACACTTGACGCCAAATCTTCCAGGTGGACAAGGAATGTGGCACTCCTGTCCGATCCACCCTGGATTGCAGGTGCACTGACCAGTCACTTCATGACAATGTCCGTTCCGACATCTGCACCGCCGAGAGCAACCTGGTCCAAAGGAATCAGGAGGACAAGCATCTGCGCACGTCACCCCAGTGAGTCCCGGAGGGCAAGTACAGTTACCACTTATTGGGTCGCACGTACCTCCATCTTGACAGATACACCTTCCGGCACACCTTAGTCCATACGTGCCTTCAGCGCATTCATCCTGACAGAAATCTCCTTCATTGCCTGGTGCACATGAACACGAACCTTGAATCGGGTCGCAGTAGGCACCGTTCTGACATCGACATTGTTTTTCGCAGTCCGTGCCGAACTTTCCTTGTTCGCAATCCTCGGCGCAGAACTGACCTCTGAATCCGGGTCGGCAGAAGCAGGTCCCATGCACACTATCGCAAGATGCACCATTTTGACAACGACAAGGTAATGTGCACTTATCCCCGTAGAAGCCTGGACGGCAGGGAACTTCACAGTGGACGCCCGTAAAGCCTGGAAGGCATGTGCATATGCCTGTAGCGCCGTTGCACGTGCCACCGTTTTCACATTCGCATTGCTGTGAACACTCCACACCGAATTCATTTCGGGGACAACCTGCATGGATATGGAAAACAATGTTTGGACCTCATAAACATCCTAACGATGTCACCATAACATCCTTTTCTTTCATATTTCTGCCAAAATGTGGTAACACAAAAGACTTAAGATCTTCTGGGATGAAGGGAGAACTGTTTGTAATGTTCTTATCCTAACCATCCACACAACTGATGGAAATAATGAAAAATGTAGTAACTACCATTATACATTATTATTATCAACGACATTGTGAAGCTCAGATGAAAATTTTCAATAGATTTCAATGCTTATTTTATAAAGACAGCATGAAAACGTAAATCTCAGATTATGTTTAATAAATTCCCATAGGCCTACACATAAAATACCCGTTTCCATAACGTGTACTAACAAAATGAGTTGAATATTATTGAGTAAAATATCTGGCATCCTCCTTTTGGCTTAGATTCATAATACGTATATAAAGAAGAGCGACATACAAACGATTATATCCGTCATTGTAAGTTCCTTGATACCATGGTTGATCCATTGTGTATCATCTGATTGATGATATTCCAACTAGATTGTGGAGGTGTGACAGGTGTCACCTGCATGACATCTATCTGGGTATAGTCGACTATTCCCGAATTGTCTTCATAACAGTGACACCTCCAGGACCTATCAACAACGGCGATTGCTATACTTTAAGAGCCCCAGCAAAAAACGGGGAAACAAATTAAAATTGTGTGACCATGCTTTGTTATTTCCCGTCTGTTGATAATAATCAATGACCGAGGTATGTGCTGGAGCGAGAGTCTTTGCATAAAACTATGATGCCCCAGGTTACGCGGACTGTTTACTGTTTTAGTACAGTCCACGTAATCTCGGGCTCGTCATAGTTCCCACCAGAGACTTTCGTACTGGTACATACTTGTATCCTGGGATTGTTGCTCCTTGGGTACTTATCGTAGGTGGTACTTTGGCCCAGGAGTAATTGTCCAGGAGGGGACAGTTGTACGGGGTTGTCGTGCAATCATATTATCCCATATGATACACAATGAGGGCTTTGGTAATTGACCTTACAGCATGTAGGTTATTCCTAAGGCTATTCCCTATGATGATGAGTATTATCATCATCATAATTATACAGATTACTTCAAAAAATGTCCTTTTTCCTATTAGACAAACGGCCTTGAGACGAAAATGCTTACATTTTCTTCTCATTATGCCACTGCAACTTTGTTCCATGTCATATGTGCTAGTCTACCGGTATGGTAATGAAAGGATTAACTCACGGTCACTACACGTTGAGCCCTTCCATCCAGGGAGACACGCACACAAGTTAGGAGCAATACAGGTTCCTCCATGAAGACAGGGTTCAGAGCAGACAGCTGCAGTGTACAAAATATTGCGATTGCATCCGATTTACGATTGAATATTTTAAAGACAAACAACTTTAGCACAGCAAGCTTTGACTTAAAGTGATAGGCTAACATTGTGGAGCTTCAATTTAACAAAAAAATTGTCAAACTTTGATATCTGAGCTACATAGTAGTGTTCAACTGGACAAATAAACACCCTAGAATACAAAAGTTTGGAAAGTTATGCTGCCAATGGCAAGCTATGCATGAATAAACAATTTCTACTTCGGTGGATGATGATAAAATAGCCTAGATCTGCACACAGTAAGTATATGGGAGAAAATGGGGAGGTGAATCCGGTCAATTTGAATGCTTGTAGATTTTCACTTTTTTTAAGCACTAATTAAATCATCATTTTGTAATACAATTTTTTCAGGGCTACATGTTTAGACCTCATCAAAGACACGTGGAGCGTGGAGGATTATGTAGCTCACATTGTCTTAACTGTGGTAAATGTTAGCCAGTGGCTTTAACGAAAATCCAATTCTATGCCATAACAAAGGAAATTATCAAGTAAAATATTTAATATTCTTTGGATACATGCAAAAGTGTCAATGATTTAAGGCTAAAAATTGTCTTGTTTTCTTATCAATATTACGTGTTTATGCGTTGTATGTGCTATTTTGATAGACAATTGGGTTTCTCAAATAACTTGGGAAAAAATTAGTCGCGCCGAAATTTGAATTGCGTGGAAATGAGTTTTATCTATTTAAATATGATAGCAATACAAGCATTATATTTCAAGGCAATAAGGTCGTAAATTAACCAAATTATGACAGTTTAAAACGTTAAAATGCACAACCTTACGCCGTGGAAGTAGAATCCATGAATATCGGATGATAACTTGCCCCGATAGAAATTTGTATTCATCCCTCAAAACTTCTAATTAGTCGTACCAAAAACAAAACGAGCTGGGTACATAGAACATCGTGGATGTTGGTTCTAAAATACGGAGCAGTATACCCTTAAATATGCGAGAATCCCTTCATGAGCAGTGTTAAAAAAACGAGGTTAAAAATCTTTTATTGTTGTTTACTTTGTACGTATTATATATTTCATGATGTAATTAGAATCACTGTTGTGCAAAAAAAAATGTACAACACAGCGCCTTGACCACTCCTAGAGTGGATATTGCGTGGTACAAATAGACGTTATTTTATTATTATTATTATTATTATTATTATTATTATTATTATTATTATTATTATTATCATTATTATTATTATTATTATTATTATTATTATCATCATCATCATCATCATTATTAATATTATTAACGACTGCAACATTCTTCTTCAGTCATTGGTCACACAGCATCAAGTCTGAACACATTCAAAAGATTACCCTTTGAATCATTGGTCAAATTTGCAGTATTAAGTTCGTGATCTAACTCTTTAGCGTGCCCTCGGAGGAGATTTGGCTTTTTAAGCCTCCAACAAGAAGCGACTGAAAGACAAACAAAAGTTCCTTCTTAGTTGATGTTGATACTGATGCTTTTATTATTTTATTTATAATCATAATCAATCATTACTATTATTATTATATCACATTATAATCATTACAATTATTTTAATTATTATTATTATTATATTATTATTATTATTATTATTATTATTATTACAATAAACTAATACTACTACTACTACTACTATACTACATTATCATTATTATTATTATTATTATTATTATTATTATTATTAATATTATTATTATTATTATTATAATTATTACTATTATTATTATTAATATTATTATTATTATTATTATTGTTATTATCATTATTATTATAATTATTATGAAGATACCGCTGATGATGATTATGATCATGATGAAAACAGGTCGACCTATTCTGGGACTTTTTGCTTTGTTCATAAAAGCTCATCCTACTACTAGTGAATTAATGTCAAAAATTGACAACTTACGTTGGCATACTCCGGTGATATTTGCGAAACCTGGACAGCATCGAGAAACAAGACGAGTAGCCTCCTCGATCCCCACTGCCTGTTCCAGGTAATAGGTTGGTCTGACGTTGGAGAGAATAGCAACATTTGTCATATCAATCTTTTAAAAACGGTTTGGTGTACTTAGATTTCTCTGTGTAGTCTGAAATCTGTACGCGACTTTAAAGGAAAACTCCTGCCGAACTGACTTTTTGTCTAATTGTGTATAAATTTCTAAATTTGTAAGTTTATTAAAAAATGTATATTACGAAATTTGAGAACTTATGGTGACTGAGAGAAGAAACTAGAATACACACATTTCAAAATGAATTACAAATACATGAAACACACACACACACACACACACACACACACACACACACACACACACACACACACACACACACACACACACACACACACACACACACACACACACACACACACACACACACACACACACA
>JZLH01S0017909.1:59223-72292 GCA_001188425.1 Eucidaris tribuloides | reverse complement strand
AAAAAAACATTTCAATAAAACAAATAATAAACACATTTCAAACAAGTGAACATCAAACCACACATACTTTTACAATAATTTCAAATAGTAAAACACATATATCTGAATTGCCGATAATATCAAATTTTTTTTTCAACAAGTAATTATTTGGCCATTTGATAAAATACGTTACAATCTTTTGCACAACCTTCTTCTTAGGAATGTATAAAAATCCTTACAATCATTTTACATGAGTTTAATATACACCTTTATGTACAAAAATATGGTTCTATTGTTGAATTTCGCCATACTGCACAAGCTTGTCACTTTGAAGAATTAGGCAGCAGCTTGCTGAACGAATTCATTGTTATTTACTAGCATTGATGTCAGTAAATCACTATCATTTTACATTTGATTTTTTAATAGTACTTTTTTGGCAAAATGCTTTACTTATTTACGATACGTAACAATGATTTACTTAGTACTTTCAGACCAGCTGTCATTACATTAAGATAAACTGTACATCAACTCTCTGACAGCGAACAATTAAAGAATAAGGCAATGTTCTTCATTGACAAACAAGAATCATATATACATTATACAGTTCCATATACTTGGCAATAAAAACACCAGTCAGAAACATACTGAAAATTGGACGTTGATATCATTTAACATGATTTGTTGCTTCGTTTCATACGATTACACACTGTCCATTTTTTAAAGACAAAATTAGTTGTTGCTTTTTTTAGTTTGATGTTTAAGATGTTTGATCCAGTAACCCCATAAAGCCATGAAGCAGCTCTCACATCTGGCAAGAGACTACGTGTCAGTTGGGAATGTCACATGATGTAGGAGTGTATATAGTACAAAAATTACAGTATTTACAATAACAGTAAATAGTTCGGTACAAGTAAACTGCATCGTTATCTTAGACTGTGAAAGATACAGGAGGTCACATGATCCTGACAGTGGCGCAAATCCATTTTGAAATGCGGGGGGGGGGGTACATCATATGTGAACATTTTCCCGGTCACGCCAGTTGCCGAAAACTCGCGTCGGGGGGGGGGGTGGCAGACAAATTTTGGGGACGAATTTCTTTTCCTCCAAATCGTGGGGGACATTTGATATTGTGTCCCCCACCTTCAAAATCGTGGGGGGGGGGTACATGTCCCCCTGTCCCCCCCTGGATTTGCACCCATGGATCCTGATGACTGGTAAGGGAAATGGCAAGATTGGAATCAGTCACCAAATTTGGACATAATACTCCCAGAATCAAGTATATTGTTAAAAGTTTCTTCTGTGAAATTTTGTAGTCATAAATTTCCTCTTTGTTGTACAACTATTATCAGAAAATGCTAAAACGGTCAGGGTTGAAATTTATTGTGTAGCTTTTATAATCCTGTGGGATCAATTTCTATCAGGGATCGAGATTAATTCAATCAATAATGTTAAATTAATGCTTGTTTCTCCTCAGGTAAACCAATTCAGGCAAGTCTTTTCAGCCTCTAGCCAATGTATATATTAATTTAAAAAGACAATAATATATATCACTTATAAAGCGCTTACTACTATCGTTCCTAAATACTGTAAAAAGAAAGTTGGTATATTGTATATGTTTCAACTCATTTGGAAGTTGCAGCATTTTTTACTTCTCCCAATCGTGCCACTGCCCTTTAACTCTTTACATGCTGAATTTATATTTAGGGGATAATAATGGTAATTGTTCTTTTAAAATTTTCTTTGAATTTCGCTTTCTTTTTGTGGCACTGAAAAGGGGTAATTTTTCTATAGATGTTACTTAATCAAACTAGTTATGTTTTTAGTGTCTCCTGTACAAAAGTGAAGAAAAAAACATAATTATTACGATTGTACTATTTAATTGTACGAATGTGCACAAATGACTCTTTAGCGTGCAAAGGGTTAATCACTGGTTCTAGTAGATGAGTCCAAATTCTTATGATTCTTTGATTCTTGTCTCGTACAGTTTCGATGCAACTTGTTAACGCTCTTAATACCACGGGAATTAAAATTCATAGACATTGTATCACGCGTAGTACTGAACAGGTTAAGGCAGTCACAAACTGTTAGCCTATTAAGTCCACGCATCATTGGATCATGCCTCAGAAATACCAAATAATGGATTCTGGAACGACTGATTCAGCTGAGGGTGCTCCACTTCTTCACGGACTCGTCTGTAAAAAAAAGAGAAGAAGATGAAAACGGGTTATATATTGTTTCAAGCAGTTAGTCAAATGAAGTCCAGTAAAATAAACAGGTCAAATAGATTTTAGTGAAATGATTTCATCTTAAAATTTGTCAATACAGTATTAATTTGTATAGCATTTACGTAAAAATGAAGCGAACGACAAGATGCCCCTTTTTTCAGAAAACACCTTCATAAACCAACCTGTACATTACATGCAATTTTTGTCATGACATATTACTAAACTGAAAAGAGAATTATTTTATAGTTGTTCATGTTATCATACGATTCATGTCAAATAATTGTCGTTGTAATACATTTATTTTTCATAATATTTAGGTTTTTTTTAAATTTATGTACCCTTACATAATGTTGTTCGAAATGCAGAAAATAAATCAAATAAAATTATATCATATCGAATCAAAGAAATTGTCAATTAGAAATAAAAAAAACGTTTTTTTACTTGGTTTTACTGATCGAACTAATAAAAACATTGGTAGGAAGCGAATGTCACACATGACTTCAAGGTAACTTATAATTGGTCAATTGTTGTAGTGGATCAAAATGAGAACTTTAATGATAAACCTGCAAGGGCATCGATTCTGGAGGGGGACATGCGAGGCATTGCCCCTAAACAAAAAAAATATTGGGGGCAATCTCCCCCCCCCCAATAATTTGAACAACTTTAAAAAATCATAAAACTTAATGCAAGAATATGTTCAAAAGCACTACAAAACAATTAAACTTAACATTAAATACTACTGATCTTGCAAGCAAAATTTTACATGGCAATTTGACACATAAAGTGCGTCTGCGTCAATATTTTGACATTTTTACATTATTTTTTCTCACTTTTGCGCCTATACCCCCCATCCGAAACATGGATCGATGCCCCTGACCTTAACTGCGTGATTTCCATGTAAAAATCTGAATGATATACACTCGCGTCTGAACATATACCCTTACTGAATGTTTTTTTGCAGTTTTAACAAGCATGACAAGACAAATATGCTTTCATTTTTACCTGACCATGTCTTTTTGTTTGGGAGTCATTTCACCAACCAGCTCTCTGTCATCACCAGCCGTGCTCGACGCCGCACTGGTGATGGACATCCGGGTCATTCGAACTTCTTCTCTGACCCCCGCCGTACCGCTTTCAGCCATGACGCCACACCTGTAGCCTACGAAAATTAGGTAAACAAAAGGTAAAATTATGGATATGCAACAGGGTTAACAATTTGTCGTTTTAAACACCAAATTTGGCGTTTTCCAATTTCGTTTCGCCGGCAAAAAATGGAAGTTCCCGCCTCGTGTCTTGTAAAGTAGCGGCGCGCATATACTTCACTGCAAAGTCTGGCTGTGCGTAAACCGCGGCACCCAAATTTTCGGCTGTGGCAAAGGTTTCATTAGGTGTTTCCAAATTGATTACAACGTAACTTCTGACCATTTCTAGGGTATACTAGCCATGAAATGCCTGAAATGCAAATTTGGTGGGTAATTTAGCAGTTTGGGAATCAGAAAAACAACAACTGGCAACCCTAATACGCAGCCAGCAGATCGCTAACGGGTAAGTTTACTGGTAGATCAAAGGGGGGGGGGAGGGGCAGCACAACTTGAGGGGCAGAATGGTGATATTTCACCGACATTAACGGGAAATAGCAAGATTGGAAGTAATGAAGTCCTCAATGGTATACAATGCTCCCAGAATCAATAATTATACTGAGTAAAGTTTCTGCTGTGAAAATTTCATAGTCATGCCTTTCCTTGTTTATTGTACCATTATCACGAGAAAATGCAATGGAAATTTCTGTGACTGGTATCAAATTAAAGAAGAGAAAATATGCTTTCCAACTATGTACGATGATCTTTTTATTTTTGTTATTAAGATATAAAAATATCTTCATCAATCTCGGTTTCCTTTTTTCTGGGACACACTGTATGATTGTATACCGTACTCAGATGATGATGTGCACATAGTTATTTACCATTATTTCCGTTGACATGCATTCTCCCTCGTTTGTTGTGTCGCCGCTTCCAGACAATGATTACGATGACCGTTATAATAACGATGATTAGGATGACGACCACGGCGATGGCTGCTTTTGGACCTTTAGGATAAAAACAGACGTTAATAAAAAAAAAAATCATACTTAACAAGATACATGTTTGGACGTACTTTTTCAAATTGTATGGGCATTTTTAAAAATGTGTCCTAACAATAATTGCAATGATTTGTTTAAAGTCAACAAAGCTCACAACTGCATAAAAATAAATGAAATAAATAAATGAATAAATAAATAAATATATACCTGAATTAATAATATGAGTGGTTTTTTACACTTCATACAATATTAAGATTGCATGAGTGAATGCTATAATATTTGTTAAAGGTGGATTATGCCGAACGCAAACTTAACAGCCATATGCGACGATGATAGTAAAGAATATGTTTCCCTGGGAAATTTGGGAGAAGATTTATTGTAGAGCCCACAATATACTGTAAAAAAAATATTCAAGAAACTTAAACACAACCACACTCAACGGTCGTCTCCCGAGATTTGGATGATATTGCTCCGATAAGAAAAAGCGTTTGCATTTGAATTTCGTAATACAGATCCAATAAAGTGAGAGTTCTTTCCTCACCAGTTGAAAAATCCTGTAGTTCGTCATTCAGGAATCATGTATGATTTCATTTTTCAATAAAATATTGCAGGCCCAATACACTCTGAGAATCTTTTTTAGGTTCCAAATTTCACACACTAGCCATGTAGGGCTTATTACAATCATTGTGACACAAAAAGGTTCTTGTTTGATGCAATTAAAAACCCTTCTAACTTTAACATTGCAACAAAATTGGTGTTGTTGAAATTGTGACAAAACGGTTCTAAAACAAACCTATTTTTGTTGTAATTTGATCCCTGGTTAAACTTTCACCCCATCTTACTACACACCATGGATGTTACTATACTCGATAGCCATTACCACTAAGTTTTATTAAATTAGATGGAAGACTTTCACGAGCACAAATTTCACAACTGACGTCACATACATACATGCACACTTTTTCTGAACACGAAACAACAAGGTCGTACTAGTGTATTGAATCTTACCTATGTTACGTGCTGTAGTGTTCACAAAGGCTGTAGTGCTAATTACGTCTTTTGTTCCATTGATGACCAGAATTGCTGTGAAAAGTGAAGACAGTATTGAAATATGATTGATCAAAGACAACATCATTTTGAAATTATTAGTACATATTTTTACATTTTCAAACGTTGTAATTACATGTACTTTATCTTTTGTACATAATTGGTAACTCCATAACACTCACGACAACAGAGAGAGACACCCTGACCCTATAGATATCTTATTACGGCATTCTTTTCCCCTTGTCCATATTTCGATCATTGCTGTTTGTCTTGCTGATTTGTTTGTCTTGTGGGTATGTATCTGTTTTCCATTGTTTTGGGTATGGCTTAATCCTTTCTATGGTTTCCACCTGTCTCCACAACAAATTAGATGTTACAAATTATTTACTACATTTTTGATGCATTTTAATGATTTTCTTTTTTTACTCAGGGTATACTATATATCAAATAACGTATATGACTTAGAACTATTAGATATACACTTTCGAATAACACATTGTACAATACCAACTATAATAACAGAATAATTATAACTTAATGTATTTTAACTGCTTTTGTCTTATAGTAAACACACTTACCGTATGTCTAACTCTATTGATGTGGTTTGTGCATTGGATTCATCATTGTGTTAAGTGAATTAACTTGAAAAAAAAAACACTTATGAATATTACTTTGGGATCTTACTAATATTACAAGCTTTTCTGTCTTTGTATATCCACGTTTAGTAATTAAATATTATGTATTTATACCTAAGCATGTATTATAGTTAGCAACAGTGTTTTGCTGTTTATTTTAAAATGTGATTTTCTGTGGCTTCTTTGATAATGAATTTCGTTTTGAATATAATTGTATTTTACTTAATTTTTTTTTATTAATAATAACTTTAATGAAACATGAATTTAAAAATGTCTGAGTTTTTTGACATCAATACCTATTTACCCCCGATATCAAGGCATTATCAAAAACAATTTATCTATTTAACAACAGTTAGAATAAATCAAAATTAAACAAAGTAACGTTTCACTTATTTGGCTAAAATAAATTAGTCGTGATGAATACTTGAAATATCTTACCATAATCACATAAAGCACCACCATATCCCTTTGGGCAGTGGCAAGTACCATTGCTACGTTCACACAAACCGCCGTTTTTGCACAAGCAGACGTGTTCACACTCCTCACCCCAGTATCCCTCTCCACACTCCCTTATCAAGCATTGTCCATCGACGTGATTGCACTTAAACTGAGGACAGTCTGAACACCACTGCTCGCATCCATCACCATAGTAACCAGAATCGCAGGCTCTATCGCAGTAGTCTCCTATCCAGCCGGTAGTGCAAGTGCAAGAACCATTGATAGGGTGGCAGGATGCATCGTTTTGACACTGACAGGGTTCTGCGCATTCGCTGCCATAGTAACCCTCACTGCAAGGCTCGGAGCAGGTGTCGCCTTGCCAACCAGCCTGGCAGACGCAGGCACCAGTCGTCGGATGGCAGACGCTGTCGTGTTCACATGGGCAAACCAACCGACAATTCTGCCCATAAAATCCTGTCGGGCACGTCTGTTCACAGTTGATACCAGTAAATCCAGGGGCACACGTACATACACCTGTCACCAAAACCGATTGTGAATCAGTAGCTTTTTTCACACATATTCATCAGTACTGCCAGTTGAATTCAAATTCATTTATTGACGTTGATAAAATAATAGTCATAACTGATGAAATAAAAATCAAATTCCAAACTAACAACGATTCCCTGTACGATTTGACAAACAATGGAGATACACAGTATTTGAATATTTTTTTGAAAAGATAGGTCATTCAGTATTGCAGTGAGGCCAATCATTACATTTTAATCACACTTGGTGAGATAAATGTACTACATTTTCGTTAAAACTACTCAGAAATGCATAAACCTATCAATTGTAGCCTCTGTTGTCGTTCTATAAAATGAAATGATCAATGGAAATTATACTAGCAAACTGAAATACCACCATCACCACCATTATCATCATTACCACCACTACCACGATCTCTACCACTTCTACCATTATCATCAATATCATCAATACCATCACCACCACCACATCATCATTATTATTATCATTATTATTATTGATATTATCATCATCATAATCATCATCATCATCATCATCATCATCACCATCATTATCGCCATTTTAATAGTCACCATCATTGTCATACTACACTTTCGATGTTATCAAAATGACAATATTTTTTTAATTTTATATCATTATTTTGATTTGGCTATGGAAATGATTATGATAAAATTTGATTATGAATATTGTTATGGTTATGATTATTATAATTATTTTCATTGTGATTATTGTTATTATCTGTAATTATTATTATCATCGTCGTCGTCATTATCACTATTAATATTACTAGTAATACTTCTTATATTATTTTTGTAATGTAAAATAATCCTGCTTTATCATACATACCAGTAACATGATGACACGAGCCTCCATTGACACACGGACAAACGAAATTGCACCACTGCCCATAGTGTCCAGTCTCACAGGGCGATTCGCAATGTGAGCCCCTCCAGCCTGGTTCGCACGAACATTCTCCGTTCACCTTCTCACACCTAGCATCATTCTGACATCGACACTCGGAGGTGCAGTTCCGGCCAAAGTAGCCGGACGGACACGAAGTATGACACTGGGCTCCTATCCAACCATGTGAACACAGGCAGTCACCCGTCACGTGATCACAAGAGGCGCCATTTTGACATTCGCACGTGCGGTTACATCCTTCACCGTAGTTTCCTGCACGAATACATGAAAAGTGTTTAAAGTCAAGATACGTTATTTCTGTTGAAGTTATTATGGCTTTTTAAAGACGAATGCCTACCAAAATGGAATACGTATGTAAGTGATGAAAGAGACATACTGTGTAACTAACAAATGAAGGAGCTTCACATGTTTTAGCGGTAGAATTACACATAAGAAATCAGTTACATCAATCATTCAAAGAAATCACCAGTACACAATTTCAGTAGTACACGTATTTTGATGAATTATTGATAATGAAATGATAAGAAAGGTATTATTTTACTTCTCACTTGTGCACGTAATGCTTCCTAACGTAAGCAAGCCTAAGAAAACAGTTATGGATTGCAGGTTGTCAGGTTGACAGGTCATAGTTGATAGACCCGACACTCATTCAAACTCTTAGAAAGGTTAGAAACTTCCGTTTAACTAACGAACACTCAGGAGGAAAGGGTTAGTCGGGTAAATCTGTAGATGTTCCTATAATAGAACTAAAGAGGACAATAAATATTCCCTTTGAAAACCCTTTAATGGAAATTCTTTTGCAAAACCGTCAAAGATTCCCATTGGCGGAGAGTCCTTGTATAAACGTTTCAAATAAGAGTGATATAAATAGAAACACTTCCCATAACCCCTAAAACATATACTTTTATTTCTTTCATTCTCAACGTGCCGAATTCACAAATATGCAGCCCACAAATACACACAAGGTATAATTTCCGTGGAACTTTAACATTTAAAAAGTCACATTGAAAATGATTGCCGTTAAAATGCACAAGAATCCCACAAGAGCCATTGTAGAACCAGGCCATTTATAGCAAATTTTGTGAAATTCACGGAAATGTACAATGTAAGTACGAAAAGATACTTTCAATTATCAAATACCATCGAATAATGAAAAAAGAATATTTTCTGTTGAAAAATACACCTTCTCACCTTGAGGGCACGGTACGTCACAACGACTGCCGATCCAGCCCGGCAGACAGAAGCACGAACCAGTCACGTGATGGCAACTCTCACTGTTAAGGCAGTCGCACGCATAGTTACAACCGTCACCATAGAAACCGTCTTGGCATGGCTGATCACAGAGTCGGCCCGTCCACCCGGGATGGCAGTAACAATCCCCCGTCACAGGGGAGCAAGTATGGGCGTGTTCACATAGACAGGCATGGACGCAATTTACACCGTATGTCCCATCTTTAACAAAAAAATGCAGTTGTAGATGGATAAGTGTTAACCAAAATATTCAAACAATACAGTGATGTGGCTAGTGAAGTATAACTGTCACCTACGCATCATGCACTTTCGGTTTGGTGAGCTTTCATTCAGTATTGGACTCTAAGTGAACATCAAATTTGGGTAATTTCTGGGCTTATAGACTAATTGAAGACTGTAGAATGAGAAGTATTTAAGTCACATTTTGACGAAATTGAGTTAGTGATTGTTTTGAAGTCGTTATAATACATGCAGGGAAACTTTTTGTCAATTTGACCCTTCCCTAGTATAATAATGATAATTAAAATAATCGTCTTATTTAGCCAGGGTAGCCACTTCAGTCGTGTAGACTGCTCTTCCAGCGGGCCCTGCATAACATAAATGTTACTAGTAGGAGGGGTCAACCGGGGTCAAACTTTTAACTTGGTCCAATTTCTTCAAAATGTATCTCAAATTACTCGACTAGTTACAAGGATTAAGAAAATATATAATTTATCATGTCTTTTGTGCTTTGTTGATGAGATATAGGGTCAGTTCCAATCGAAGGTCAAATGACGTCAAATTTCAAACGTCCTAATTCGACAAATTGCATATCAAATGGTTTATCTTACTGAAGACATTATAAAAATATATACATATACGTGTTTTAGCATTTACATATTCAAGAAATGCATGTTTTCCTCACACCCTTGTTTTAGAGGAAGAAGTATTTAAGTCCACAATATTGATTATTGATTATTGGAAATTGACAAGTGTGACATTGTTTGCTTTTGTCCTACATTCATGTTCTAATGTGTCAATTAATTAACTTCACCAAGTTTGGATATACAACTCAATCAATTGTGATCTGTAGACAAATTTGGAAACTTTGAGCCTCTGTTTCTCAAAAGTAGTATCATGTGACTTCAGTACCTCTTATTCTACAGTCTTCAATTGGTCTTTGTATACATTTTTCTCCCGTGGATTGCAAAAGTTGATTTTCGTCATCAAACCATATTCCGGTCGATTTAAGTAACAGTTTATAATAATCATCGTACACAATACATTTGATGACACATACCTATCAGGTTCTGATGTGAAACTACTGAATATAGAAACATGCATACAGACACAAAGGAACCTAAAATCTACTTTGAAATTATGACAAATTCATACGTAAATAATACCCCCCCTTTTTTTACATACTGGCGTTTTATGCTGTTCAATTGGCGATTTTACTATCCACGAATTATGAAACAGAATCATGTCATCATGTATTTCTATAGTCTTAAATACATGTTGTTTTATTCCGTGGAATGCAAAAGTAGATTTTCGTCATCATATAACAGAAGTTATATTCTATTTGGGTAATGACCTCTCTTTGTCATATCATACTTTGGTCGATGTTTGTACCATTTTACCCAATAGTCATGGTACACAATACATTTGATGACATATACTATATTAAGGCCTCCTTTTTTCCATTTTACAAAATCAAAATTCCGTTTTTCAAATTTTCCACGATTTTCCGCGTTACTCAAAATCACGTATATAAACACTATAATTACCTAACATTTGCATGATTACAACTCAAACACGAATTTTTAATGGTTGTAGCCCGGTCAGCCTCAGTGAAATGGAGCAGCCGTATAGTCATGGTAGTGAGAAAGACGTCTGCGGAGGGGTATGTTAGGGTCATTAAAGTTACTGTAATGTTTGGTAATGGTATTATTTAGTTAAAGAATGACTTCATACGATTTAATATTTGTTTATTTTGTAATTTACTACCAATTTTAACGCTATTACTTCAGCATTTCACGATTTTCAATATTCCGCGTTACACTTCCCATTTCCGCGATTTTTCTCCGTTTTCCGTATCGCGGAAGAATGGAGGCCTTAACATATACCTATCAGGGTCTCGATGTGAAACTACTCATAGTCGAAAAATGAATAAAGACATAAAAGTACATGAATTCTACATTGAAAACTCCGACATATTCATATAATTAAATGACATTCTTATTAACGCACCAGCAACTCAGGCCTATGCTGTTTATTTCGGAATTTCAGAACAATATATAATTTCGAATTACGCAATATAATGACATCATGTATTTCGATTTTATAACTTTAGGTATATTGTAATGTGATTAATAGTTATTGGTTAACATTTTTTAATTGGAATGTCTAATTCTGATGAGGCTGCTGATGAGTCTGGCAGCTGTGTTATCACTAAGTAAATAATACCCTTTCTGAACACTGATCCTTTCATGAGAATTGGGCATTTGAGTATGTTTATATTAATCTCGGCAAATCATGCAGGTTTTGATATCAGGGCCCTTATTTCAGGCGATGTTCGTTATTCCAAGCCCACAAATTTCCTATACACTTGTATAGGGAGGCTCGTTAAAGCCGAGGACTTGTAGAAAAAGAGAAATATGGTTTGCAGTATTTGGACCTTTGGAGTAACGAACTGGCGGGAAAAAGAAGTTTTAGAATAACGGAACAAATCTTCGTAATAACATGTAAGTTAACCCTTACTCTATGTCTACAGCATTGCTAAGTTATAATATTAAACAAAAATACAAACTGGTTACTGTTAGCTTCTTGAACTAGGTTATTGCCGAAATGGAAGTCTCAATTCCGAGTGGAAACAACCTAATTCGGAAAGAAAAAAAAATCAAGCAAAAGCAAGTCTAACCTTGACATGGTACTTCGCACAATGTGCCTCGATAACCTGCTTGACATGTGCAACTCCCATCTACGTGATCGCAGACGCCGTCATTCTCACATTCGCACGAAGATTCGCAGTTGAAACCGTACAGTCCCTCTGGGCACGACGCGTTGCATGTCACCCCGACCCAGCCGGGCGAGCACTCACACGATCCAGTCACCGGGTCGCAAGCCGTAGACAACGCCACCTCACAGACGCAAGACCCGTTGCATCCCGTCCCATAATGCCACTCGCTGCATGAGGTATCGCAGGCAGACCCTCGCCATCCCGTAGAACAGGTGCAATCTCCAGTCACGTGATCACAATATCCATCATTCTGACAGTTGCAGATGCTTGTGCAGCCGACACCGAATCTCCCTTCCTGGCAAGGTTGGTCGCAGTAGATTCCTCTCCAGCCAGCGGTACAAACACATTGACCTGTTTGTCGAACACACGATGCACCGTTCTGACACAGGCACGTATTGTTACAGCCTACACCGTATGTTCCTGTAACAAAAAAGAACCACAGAAAAGCGGATTTAATGTAAATGTATAGAAATGATCATGTAACAGGATTCAGAATGCCCGACTCTTTTATATCCAGGTTACAGAGAGTCCAAAATGCATGTGCCAGACTTGTATACTGTCAATTGAAATTTACCTCAACTGCACCTCTTCTAAGAGAACTCCATTGGTTACCAATTCGTCAAAGAATCTCATTCAAATGATGTTAGTTGTGTATAAATCCTTATGTGGCCATGCTCCTAATTACATAACGGAACTGCTTCAACTCACAGTCCAGTCACACAGTCATAGCCCACGCAGTTCCACAGATACATTGTTATTTCAAATTCCCCATTGTAAAACAAAAATCCTCCTCGGGGACCATGCATTTGCCATTGCTGCCCCCAAACTGTGGAATAGCTTGCCCATTGAAATTCGTACCCCACCCTCCCTAGATGTCTTCAAATCTAAGTTATAAACCTATCTGTTCTGTTAATATATATAATATACAAGCATTTTGCGTAGAATTAAG
>JZLH01S0017909.1:45136-56468 GCA_001188425.1 Eucidaris tribuloides | reverse complement strand
TATAAAACAAGAGTTCAGTATCAGCGCAGCTGAATATATATATATATATATATAGTAGCTGCGCTATATAAATTCATGTTTAATATTACTATTGTTTATTATATTTCAAATAAGGAAACCCATCAAAATTTGTAAGTTAAGTACTAGTTATATTAGTGTTTACATTTTGTATGAAGTCAGTTTCTTGGTTTCTCAAAACCTAGTGATAAAGGTCTAAACTACAGGTCTCGAAATAAAAATATTGGTATGAAACGTGTTAGAAGCTAGTTCACAGTTGCAATTATGCATGTGAAATAAATGTAACATTGATTCGATAAACATCTAATAGGTCTTCACTAAGCTATTATATTATAAATAGTGCACAAAATGTATATCAGAATTTAAAGGTACAAGTATACCTTCAGCAAAACTTATACCTTTATCCATACAACAGAAGTCCGCCAATTCACGAATCATCGCTCTCATATGCTTCACCAAAGACCTGTTATACTCTTCACAGATCTGTGGCATTGCAGAGTCATTGCAGACATGTGAACTGGCTTATACTTCAGATTAAATTCTAATTAAATCATTCATATCAAATGTGTTCAATTTGAACTGTATGAAAGATTTTTTTTTTTGCATAAAAAGTTATTATTTGTATGATTATCTAAAATCATCAAAATAGGAGAAACATATACTCAACAATTGATCAAAGAAAAACACACAACCATTCATAAAATGCGTTACCTGGTGGGCACATGACGTCACAGTAGTTTCCTGTCCAACCTGCTGTACATGAACATTGTCCCGTGATATGATGACATGCAGCGCCATTTGTACACGCACAAGGTTCCCTACACTCAGGACCATAATAATGGGAGGCACACTGGTATTCACAGTGCTGACCATGCCAGCCGGAGGCGCATGCGCAGTCACCACTACCACGGTCACATGTCGCTCCATTCTGACATTCGCAGATCTGATTGCAGTTGACACCATACGTGCCATCTGTTGATGAAAAGGAGATTGCTGATGTGAAAAAATGTGAGTTGTTGAAATTTAGAATTCGGTATTGTATACTGCAAATTGTATGTCATTGATGATCAGATCTTGAAGAAGATCTTAGAAGTTTGCTGCCCGTACTAATCTAAATTTTCAACTTGTCTTGAAAATCTTGTACATTCTTCCCCCCATCCAAGAAAACCTTCAAAAAAAAAAGCAAACTAGCGTAGTAGTGATATGATATCAAATAAAGTTGATCGTAATATCCAAAGTGATGAACTGTGATATTATGATAATACATATCTACAGAACTGAAGACAATCTCGAACTAATAATATCCCACGCATTTATGGCATAGCTTCGAAACAGCACTGCTATCAATTGATAACACTCACATAGTCATGAATGTGAGAAATACACTCAATCTCAAACCATTTTTTCTATGCTTGTAATGATTCCTACAAAGTTTGCTGATAAATTTCCAGCAAGTTTTGTCAAATCGTGGGAAACCAGATTGATTGTCGTTAGTAACGATGTGCCCATAATAAAAAAAATAGAGAGAGTTGTAACGTACCATGGGTTAACGTAGATAACGTACTTGAAAGATAGGGAAGATGATAATGAAGTTAAAGAAATGAATACCAACAACAAAATTGCTAATAATTTATTACTTAGTATTGACACATAATGTTACAAAGATATGCTAAGATCCTTGCTATTTTATTTGCTCATTTGTTTTTCAGTTGTACTTCCATTTCTATGTTTACATATTCATTATTTCTTTTTGGGGATGGGGGATAGGGTTTGGGGTTTGGGGTTGGGGGTTGGAAGTGGGGGTGGGCATATATTTGTTTTCTCCCTTGTAGTTTTGCCACCGTCTCTCTTTGGTAACCATTGCCGTTTTGCGATGACTTACCCTGGCATTTATACTGACATCTAGCCCCCATCCAGCCTGGGGTACAGGTGCATGTACCATTGACCGGATCACACGAGCCACTATTCTCGCACTGGCACTCCTCTCGACACAATACTCCATAATATCCTGATAATAAACGACATGATGTATATGTGATTAGCCGTGAATATTTGATTGATTGATGAATCGATTGATTGATTGCTTGATCGATCGATTTATAGAAAACACTGATTGACAGAAAACTGCGATGCTTCTTATGTCATCTTATACTTATACTCATCTTATATCTTATACGCCCCCTAGATTTAGTGGTTGCAATGGTTTGGGCTTATTCACACGTTGCTGAAAACAAGTAATCTTATCGAAGTATTCAATTTTACCTTTCTTACTACAGATATATGGCCATGTGCCAAAAACGAAGGCCCCTGTACGTTTTTATGCATTTACACTATCTTCAATGATATGCATATTATAAGCAATTGATAAAATTATCGCTAGGACATGCAGGCACGGGATAATATGGCATAATCATTTGTTAGATATTTCATTAGCCAGTTTTGCAGTGATCACCTACACTAAAAATGTATATAATCAAAGGTGTTTAAATGGATTACATTAAAACTACTTTCTCAACACATTTCTTCTATAAATTAAACCAAATTCTATTTTGTTGTCAAATATACATATCTAAATTTAGATACTTAATTTATTCTCACCTGGTTCGCATAGCCTCTCACAATACACCCCTTTTCGCCCCGGTGGGCAGGTACAGGCCCCAGTCACGTGATGACATGTGCCGTCATTTTGGCACTGACAGGTTGAGTTGCAATTATCACCATAGTAACCATCGTTACACTCCGCCTGGCAAATGGGACCTTTCCATCCCGGAGCGCATGCGCAGTTGCCGTTGATGCGATCGCAGACGCCTTCGTTTTCACAACGGCAAGGTGAGGAGCAGGCAACCCCGTAATAACCCTCTGGACACGGCTCACTGCAATCTTCCCCAATCCAACCTAAAAAAATATTATTTTAGAAATACAGTTATGAATATTTCAGAGTGTATCTTTGTGTTAATGGAAAGTTGTAAAGTTGACAATTTAGGTGAATATTTATAAACTAACAGATAAATTGCGATCTCAAAGTGGTAATCATGTTTTGATTGCCAACCGTACTAATATTGGGTACATCTAAGGTGGAGTGTCCCAAAATCACGTTACACATGTTAAAAGCTTTTTAAAAGGTAGAAACCAAGGAAATTGTTAAATTTGAATAAGATTTTCAACGATTGCGTAATAGTTCAGGTTACTTTTACTATTTTTCCCATTTTCATTTTTTTAAAGATTCTATTGACCTTTTGACCTAACCATGGACACTTCGCTATCAGCAAAATGTGATTTAATGATTAAGGTATTTTTTTGTCATTTTATCATTGGTGCACAATAAAATTGTCAAAGAATGTGCATTTCTTTTTCTAACACCTTCTGCCTCATTTGTGGATGTGCATATTTTGTCTGTCCAGTGTCCATGTTCCAGTATGATCTAAAAAAGCACTGAAATTTCTACTCACATATACCCCTCTTCACTCACCGTGTATACTTTGTCAAATAATGTGTGTGTGTGTGTGTGTGTGTGTGTGTGTGTGTGTGTGTGTGTGTGTGTGTGTGTGTGTGTGTGTGTGTGTGTGTGTGTGTGTGTGTGTGTGTGTGTGTGTGTGTGTGTCCGTCGTGTGTGTGTGTGTGTGTGTGTGTGTGGGGGGGGGGTGATGTGAGTGTTTTGATTCTAATTAAGCAATCTAACATTCACACTAAACATGACTCACCTGCGGTACAAATGCATTCCCCTGTCACCCTTTTACAGGTCGCACCATTTGCACAATGACATTGCATCATACAGGCGTTGCCATAGTAACCCTCAGGGCACTGTCTGCTGCATGCATCACCGGTCCCGTTGTTCAGCGTCTCGCACAAACATCGACCATCCACGTGATTACAAAGCCCACCAAGCTCACACTGACAAGGCTCTTGGCAGTTCCACCCAAAAAACAGATCTGCCAGCATCGTAAGAAATTACGGTAGCAATGATAGGTATATCAGTGATTAGTATGATGATCTGAAAGATTTTTTTTTATTTTGTTCCATCTAATACCAACTTTTCTCTTTTTACTGTTGCTGTACACAATGAAAGAAATTTTGTGTTACAATTCTCCCTATCGCAAATAGCCGATATCAAGCGATATCACCTCGCGATACCGATATCTGATCGATTGCTCTTGGGATGTGTACTTCCGGTTCCGGTAAATCGTAGAGTCAAACGCACTAAACATGTCATTTCGAACCTCGTCAAATTCGTAATATCAATATCTAATACCCGAGCAAACATGGATTGACCTGATAAACAATTTTGGAGAATGTCTGTGTTGCAATTAAAGAACTTTCTTAGTAAAAGAAATGTTCCTACGACTGGTAAACGAAGGAATGAACTCTAAACTCTCGCCAGGAAAGCCGCAATTGTTTACCCCGTGAGAGAGAAATGCGACCACGTACACACCGAGTCGGAACGCGAACACTGGTGTGTGAGGACTGCCGGTGGCTCCGTTCAGGGCCTAAATGGAAGGGTTGTTATATGAACGAACGACTTGAAAAAAGTATATCATTCGCAAGATTATAAGAAAGATTTTGACACGATCCACGAGTATTTTAGCATTAAATGTGTATCATGCTTGCTTAAACCGGAAGTTTATTTCCCAAGGGTCTCAGCTTTCTATATAAGGTTTTAATCTTTCTGCTGAGACCTTACACTAGCATATACATCAGTTGTATTTGTTTGTTGGTTTAATTTGTATTTGATTATAATGTCATATATTGTTTTGTGTGTTTTTATGCGAAGTGTTAAATAAAAATGAACTGAACTTGAACTGAATAATGGGTCAAAAATTTAGAGCGCCACATACGTTCAGATTCGGAGAGCTATATGCGATAGGGAGAATTACATGTGTGAATCTGACTTGATTTCATGTTCACTTTTTTACCATGCTAACAGGTCCAATTTAATGAGAATAATGAACAACTTCAAGTCTCGCTGTTCGACTTGAGGAAAGTGTAAGAAAGAACAGATGGTGCCCTGAAGATGAAGACGTGCATACAATTGAGGGAATGTGTATGAAAATGTGCCCGGATAGAGAACAGATTGAGTAAGTTATCTCTTTGCTTTTCAAGTTTGACAGAAAGAAAGTATGACTGTTTACCACTTTTGACTTTTGACTCCAAAATGTGTACATTACACAAGAAGAGAACTCAAATCATCTGGCAAGCTGGGTGTTAGTGCATGGTCAGAAGATGATTGCTATTTTATGTTAAAGGTTAGTGACATGATTGGGAACACTTGAAAATGCCTCAAAAACCAAATCAGTTGAAATATATACCAACTATACACAAGCGGATTTGTCTCTAATTTGTTTACTTAAGGAGAATCAAGCATAAACATACTAGTATTTTAATTTTATCTGGGCCAGATAAAAATAAGATCCATAGGGAGCCACACAATACCACAAGGGATATTGACATAAGTTATTTTAGAATGAGCCAACATTTGACTACAAGATTTTCATAGGAGAATCCTTGCATAGTTTACTTGATTCCAGTGTAGTTTCAGCCCAAGTTGAGGACTACCCCCAATCATGTCATTTACCTTTAATGATTATCTCCAAACTCCATGTATTATATCGGTCATGTATACATAATCATATTCTGATTATCTTAAATGTGAACTATTATTAAACAAAATCAAATTAAAGCAACTCACTAAATATTCATTGCATACTAACTGTCGTAAGTGATTGCTATGATATTTTATAATAATAAACATTTGTCTCTTGTATACGTCTGTCTATTCCTACTGTCAACACCAGGTAGAAAAGTATTACAGTTGTAAATACTAAATTATTTTTGGGCTATTCCTCAGTATAAATTTTGAACTTTTTACAGTTTTTCTCTATCTAAGGTTCAGATAAAGAATTAATAAAGAGTTGTTTAGGGTAAAGTCATCGTAGAGTGTATGTTACTTTTAGATAATAATATAAAATGACCAAGAAATATCACTTTATACGGTCAGGGGATTGCAAACGTCAAAAATGTTAACATTTTGATTACAAAATTGCTCTTTCACGCATAATCTTCTCAGGGACTCTATTCATTAAAATAAATATATGGTTAACAACTTGTCTCAAATGTTGATATAAAATTCATTAAAGAATGAATGATCGTAGATAATACATTCAAATTCTAATTTGCTCGAAAAGCTGGATGATTTATTTGTCCATATTTTCAGGTGGGAGTTCAGATTTTTGCCCTGGTTGTTACATCCAACAATGGAACAGAAGGTTAGGTGTATCGTTACCTGGACTCGGACAAGGGTGTTGGCACCTGTCTCCGATGTATCCTCGTGCGCATGTGCAGTTGCCAGTCACGTGATCACAGCTGCTTCCATGATAGCATTGGCATTCGAGTTGACACTGGTTACCATGGAAACCATCAGGACAAGGGGTTTCACAAAGTGGTCCTATCCACCCAGGTCGGCAGTGACAAGAACCGGTGACGTAATTACACGTGGCATTATTTTGACAGAGACATTCTGATTGACATCCAGCGCCGTGGAAACCTGTTCAGAGATATTTTCACTTAATTAATTTTACTTTAATAGTGACTAAAAAAAAAGAAGAATTTTAGTGTAATATATAAAAGGTTTAGGGTTCCTATACAAAAGTAAATGCTGTAATCAAAGGAAGATTAGATTTTTCTATCTATATGTCTATCTACCTATCTATAATGTCTATATGTCTATCTATCTATCTATCTATCTATCTACCTACCTACCTACCTACCTACCTATCTTTCTATCTGTCTATCTATCTATCGATCGATCTATCTATATATCTCCCAATCTTTATCTGATATACTCAGATGCCAATATATTACAATATAAAACTGTATTAGAGACATGGATGCCTTAATATGGATATGTATATATATAAATATAAATTCACTTGAAATGTGCATTAATAAGTTAATTTAAAAAAGAAGTGAATAGGTGTTAAAGGTATTGGTTTACATTTACCCATGTTAAAAATCTGAGCTACATGATTCTCCATGCTACCATTGTCTTTGATAAGGTCTAAATATGACGGCCTGAAAAAAATTGTATTTCAAAATGATTATTTAGTGCTTTAAAAAAAGTGAAAATCGTAAGATGATCGGATTCCCCTGCCCATTTTCTACCATAGACTTACTGTGTGTACACCTACGCTATTTAAACTCGCCCCGAGTTTTAATTGTTTATTCATGCATAACTGCCATTGGCAGTGTAACTTTCCAAACTTTTTTATTCTGGGTGTTTATTTGTCCATATGAACCCTTCTATGTAGTTCAGATATCAAAATTTGACAATTTTTAAAATTAAAGCTCCACAATGTTAGCCTATCACTTTAACTTGTTGTATATATGTATGTCAATAACAACAATGGAAAAATAAACCATGTATGATATCTAAATTATCATTATTTGTTACCAAAAGAGCGAATTTGATATGTTGCACTTGTACTTAATTTTTAGTGACAAATTAGAAATTTGATAATTTGTACTTTACCGTCGGGACATTGTAGTTCACACGTCGGGCCAACATACCCGGCGAGACAATGGCAGGTACCGTTGGTGTGTTCACATGTTCCGTTATTCTGACAATCACATGTCTCATTACAACCAACACCATAGTAACCTGCAACAAATTAGGATTTAGAACCATAAGGGCGTCAACGCAATACACAATAACAACAAGGGCGTTAACGTCATTGACATTGTACACTGGTAGCGCCCTTCTAGTTCTCAACCTTCTGGATCTATACCAACTGTACTGTTATCATGATGTGTAGTATACTCTTAAGTAAGTACTGTGCATCTATTTGCAATGCAATGTTATTGTCAAGTAATGTACGGTTTATATTTTTCAAATGTAAAGATGAAATGCAAAAAAAATATATATATATTATTATATCAATACAAGCTTCACACCATTGTAAACATCACAAGAACACAGTAAAGGAGATGAATTCTTGGGGGATATGTGATAAAATCACATATGGGGGAAATTACAAAAGCAGATCAGTTAGTAGATTTGAAGTAGTAATAGTTGAAGTAGTTGTAGTAGTAGTAGTAGTAGTAGTAGTAGTAGTAGATATAGTAGTACACTTAGTTTTTGTAGTACAAGTAGTAGTAGTAGTAGCAGCAGTAGCGTTAGTAGTAGTAGTAGTAGTAGTAGTAGTATAGGTGTAGTAAAGTATCAGCAGCAGCAGTAGTAGTAGCAGTAGTGTCATAGTATGAGTTACTAGTGATAGTAGTATTCGTATCAACAGTAATAGTAATATTTGCTGCAGTAGTAGATGTAGTAAAATAACTTTACCATGCGTTACCCCGGAGTACCATTGTACTCCGGTGTACATGTTGTGTAGCACCCTCATGTGTCCAAAAATATATTTTCTTTGATTATGATCACTGAGATCAGTGATTACGATGCAGAGGTTGCACAAGTGCACAAAACATAAACTTACTAAAAGTGGTGTGAAAATGAAGCTCAAGTTGTTATTTTCACACTCCAAACATAACTTTTACACAGTTCTGTAACCCAGGGCACAGTGCCCTAAAAAAATAATAATTCAACAAAATGGCGGATTTCTATTTGGTACCCCAGGGTACCATTTATGTCATCTTTTATTGATAAACTACTATGTTATTCCACTTTACCCGATTCAACTGACCTTCATCACAAGCCTGATTACAGGTATCACCAAGCCAACCTGGATGACAATGACATTGGCCTGTCACATGGTTACAGAGGGCGCCATTTTCACACTGACACGAGTGTTGGCAACCGTTACCATAGTAACCGACGTTACATGGTTCTCCACATAAGTCTCCTTGCCATCCATCAGCACATGTACACTGACCTAGAGAAGGAATTCAAGATTATTTTCAAGTATTATTTTCCCAAATTTCCAGTAACCAAAACAAAACAAAGTAAATAAGCACAGTCATTATTGTACAATAACAAACAGGGATGACGAACACGCACAATATGGAAACGTTGGAGAATGGCATGCATTTAGTATCAAAATTCATATCGGCATCTAAGAAGTATAAACCCAATATAAGGAATAATGCCCCCTTTCATCCTGCGAAACTTGCGGGACACATTCTGATTTTTATGTAGCTAATTTTCGTCTCGTCTCTAAATACTGGGTACATTTGGATATATTGCATACCATATATTTTACTTAAATTTGCATTTAAGTGAGAAACTGTGAGGTCTTTTACTCATATTTTGAATATGTGATATTTCTGATTCTCACCTACTGTGTACCCAGATACGATTTTATATAAAGGAACTTGTATAATCCCTTCCCAATTTGTCGGATCGGCGAAAACAGTTACAAGAAATCAGAAATAAGAACAAGCCCTTAATTGACTATATAACATTAAGTAGTTAAAAGCATTACCGTTGGTGTTATTGCATGAAGCCCCGTTCTCACAAAGGCATCTTTCCAAGCATCCAATACCATGGTAACCGCCATCGCACGGCCACTCACACGTCGCTCCCTTCCATCCAGCAGAACAGTTACATCGCCCAGTCACCGGGTCACAGGTGGCCCCATTCAGGCAAGAGCAAGTTCGTGCACAGTTCGGACCGTAGGTACCTTCGCTACAGGGCTGTTCACACGACGCACCCATGTAACCTGCGGCGCATATGCATGCGCCGTCTGTGTGTTGGCAAACGGCGTCGTTTTGACACTGACACGTTTCTAAAATAAAGATATCACTCAGAGTTAAATTGACAAGTCATTTATAGAAACATTTAAAACGTTGAGAGGATGGGAATACTACTATACAAAAACGTGCTCTTAAAATAACTCCAATATTTTCCATTTGTTACAAATGTTATCTACGAAAGTAAGTAAAATTAACATTTGCAGTAAAATAATTAGGACAATTAAGGTCAAACTATACAAACAAGCAACATAATTACCAGAACAGTTGAGACCGTAATAACCGGAGTCGCAGATCTGATCACATGCCAATCCGATATACCCTGGCATGCAGGTGCACAGTCCCACGAATCTATCGCACGAGGCTCCATTTTGACATCGACAGCTTTTTGTACATTGTGGTCCAAAGTAATCTAATGGTGAGAAGATGAATAATTCAAAGTATTCTAATGGTGGGAAGATGAATAAAATCAAAGTAATCTAATGGTGGGAAGAGGAATAAAAACAAAGTAATCTAATGGTGGGAAGAGGAATAAAATCAAAGTAATCTAATGATGGGAAGATGAATACAATCAAAGTTATGGTGGGAAGATGAATAAAATTAAAGTAATCTAATGGTGGGAAGATGAATAAAATCAAAGTAATCTAATGGTGGGACCGTGGGAAGATGAATGAAATCAAGTTAATCTAATGGTGGGAAGATGAATAAAATCAAATTAATCTAATGGTGGGAAGGTGAATAAAATCAAAGTAATCTAACGATGGGAAGATGAATAAAATCAAAGTAATCTAATGGTGGGAAGATGACTACAATCAAAGTAATCTGACTGGGGAAAGATGAATAAAATCAAAGTAATCTAATGATGGGCAGATGAATAAAATCAAAGTAATCTAACGGTGGGAAGATGAATAAAATCAAAGTAATCTAATGGTGGGAAGATGAATAAAATCAAAGTAATCTGACGGTGGGAAGATGAATAAAATCAGTGTAATCTAATGATGGGCAGATGAATAAAATCAAAGTAATCTAACGGTGGGAAGATGAATAAAATTAATCTGACGGTGGGAAGATGAATAAAATCAGTGTAATCTAATGATGGGCAGATCAAAGTAATCTAACGGTGGGAAGATGAATAAAATCAAAGTAATCTAATGGTGGAAAGATGAATAAAATCAAAGTAATCTAATGGTGGGAAGATGAATAAAATCAAAGTAATCTAACGGTGGGAAGATGAATAAATCCATGTAATCTGACAGTGGGCAGATGAATAAAATCAAAGTAATCAAACTGATGGGAAGATGAATACAATCAAAGTAATCTAACGGTGGGAAGATGAATAAAATCAAAGTAATCTAATGATGGGAAGATGAATAAAATCAAAGTAATCTAATGGTGGGAAGATGAATAAAATCAAAGTAATTAAATGGTGGGAAGATGAATAAAATAAAAGTAAAATAATGGTGGAAAAAATAATAAAATCAATTAAATCTAACGATGGGAAGATGAATGTCCGTAAAATCTACATTGCAAATCGTAAAACCATCTTGAATCAAAGTTGAGTACATTATCTTGGTCATGCCACATGAATTTCTTTCAAAGAAGTCTAAAAGTGATTATTAAA
>JZLH01S0017909.1:24321-45111 GCA_001188425.1 Eucidaris tribuloides | reverse complement strand
AATTCTGGGGGATAATGTGATAAAATCACATATGTGGGAAATTACAAAGCAGGATCAGTAGTAGATTTGAAGTGTAATTAGTTGAGAGAGTTGTAGAGTAGTAGTGTTAGTAGTAGTAGATATAGTAGTACTTGAGTTTTTGTAGTACAAGTAGTAGTAGTAGGTAGCAGCAGTTAGCGAGTAGTAGTAGTAGTAGTAGTAGCTATAGGTGTAGTAAAGTATCAGAGCAGCCAGCAGTAGTAGTAGCAGTAGTTCATAGTATGATTATGTGATAGTAGTATTCGTTCAACATAACTAGTAATATTTGCCTGCAGTAGTAGATGTAGTAAAATAACTTTACCATGCGTTACCCGGGTACCATTGTACTCGTGTAAGTTGTGTAGCACCCTCATGGTGTCCAAAAATATATTTTCTTTGATTATGATCACTGGATCAGTGACTTACGAGCAGAGGTGCACAAGTGCACAAACATAAATTACTAAAAAGTGGTGTCGAAAATGCAAGCTAAGGTGTGTTATTTTTCACACTAAACATAACTTTTACACAAGTCTGTAATCCAGGCACCAGTCCTAAAAAAAATAATAATTCAACAATGGCGGATTTCTATTGGATACCCCAGGGTTACCTTTATGTCATCTTTTATTGATAAAATACTATGTTATTTCCCACTTTACCCAATTCAACGACCTTTCACTCACCAAGGCACTATTACAGGTATCACCAACGCCAACCTGGATGACAATGACCATTGGCCTGTCAACATGGGTTACAGGGCGCGGCCATTTTCACACTAAATGACACCGAGTGTTGGCACCCGTTTACCATAGTAACGATGTTAAATGCTTTCTCACATAAGTCTCCTGCCAATCCATCAGAATGCACACTGACCTAGAGAAGGAATTCAAGCATTATTTTCAAGTATTATTTTCAAAATTTCCAGTAAACAAAACAAAAAAGTAAATAAGCACAGCTCATTATTGTACAATAACAAAACAGGATGACGAACACGCCACAATATGGAAAACGTTGAGAATGGCATTGCATTTAGTATCAAAATTCATGATCGGCATCGTAAGAAGTATAAACCCAATATAAGGAATAATGCCCCCTTTCCATCCTGCGAACTTGCGGGCACATTCTGATCTTTTATGTAGCTAATTTTCGTACTCGTCTCTAGAATTTTACTGGTACATTTGGATATATTGATTACCATATATTTTACTTAAATATTGCATTTAAGTGGGAAAACTGTTGAGGTCTTTTATATCTCATATTTTTGAATATGTGACATTCTGATTCTCACCTACTGTGTACCAGAGATGATTATTATATAAAGGAACTTGTATAATCCCTTCCCAATTTGTCGGATCGGCGCGGAAAACAGTTACAAGAAATCAGAATAAGAACAACGCCCTTAATTGACTATATAAATTAAGTAGTTAAACAGCATTACCGTTTGGCTGTTTATTGCATGAAAGGCTCCATTCTCACAAAGGCATCTTTCCACAGCATTCCGATACCATGGTAACCGCCCATCGCATCGGCCACTCACACGTTGCTCACCTATCTCCAGCAGAACAGTTAATCGCCCAGTCGGGTCACAGAGTGGCCCCATTTCCAGGACAAGAGCAAGTTCGTGCAAGCTTCGGACCGTAGGTACCTTCGTTACAGGGCTGTTCCACAGGAGTACCATGCTAACCTGAAGTGCATACGCATGCGCCGTCTGTGTGTATGGCAAAACAGCGTCGTTGTTTACACTCACCTCTCTCTCTCAAAGATATCACTCAGAGTTTAATTGACAAGTCATTTATAGAAATTCAAAACGACTGAAAGGATGGGAAATATATATACAGACTTCCTGAGCATTTACTAATACAAAAGACGTGCTTCCTAAACATAACTCCAATCATTTTCCATTTGTTTATAAATGTTATCTACGAAACTAAGTGAAATTAACTACATTTGCCGAGTAAAATAATTAGGACAATTAATGTCAATATTACAAACAAGCAACATAATTAAAAACAGAACAGTTAGTACCAGTTAAAATAACGGACGTCGACAGATCTGACTCACATGCCAATCGACTATACCCTGGCATGCAGAGTGCACAGTCCCCCGAATCTCATTCGCATGAGCACTCCATTTTGACATTGACAGCTTCTTTGCTAGCATTGTTTGGTCCAAAAGTACAATCTAATGTGAGAAGATGAATAATTCAACAGTAATCTAAGGTGGGAAGAGGAATAAAATCATAGTAATTAATGGGGAATATGATTAAACAAAGTTCATCTTACTGGTGGGAAGATGAATAAAATTAAGTAAGTCTACGATGGTGGGAAGATGAATAAAAATCAAGTAACCTCTAATGGTGGGACCGTGGGGAGCGATGAATGAAATCAAGTTTAATCTAATGGTGGAAGATGAAGTAAGAATCAAACTTAATCTAATGGTGGGAAGGTGAATTAACACATTAAAGTAATCTAACGGATGGGGAAGCATGAATAAAAATCAACAGTAATTATATGGTGGGAAGATGATAAAATCCAAAGCATCTAATTGAGTAGGGAAGATGAAGTACAATCAAGGTAATTAATGGTTGGGAAGATGAATAACAATCAAAGTACTCAATGATGGAAAATGATAAAATCAACAGTAAATGCTAATATGTGGAAGATGAATTAAATCAAACAGCTTACTCTAATGGTAGAGAAGATGAATAAAATCAAGTAATCTATGGTGAGAAGTGAACTAAATCAAAGTGATCTATGATGCGAAGATGATAAAATCAAAGTATCTAACGGGTGGGAAGATCGCAATAAAATCAAGTAACTTTAATAGTGGAATGCAATAAATCAAATAATCTTAATGGTCGGGAAATGAATAAAATCAACAGTAATCCAAATGATGGGAAGATGACTACAATCAAAGTAATCCTAACGTGGGAAGATGACATAAAATCAAGAAATAATCTATGATGGGAGATGAATACAATCAACATAATTTAACGTGGGAAGAGGAATTAAAATCAAAGTACTCTACATGATGGGAAGGATGAATACACAATCAAAGTAAATCTAATGTGGCAAGATGAATGAAAACAATGTAATCTAACACGTGGGAAGAGGAAATAATCAAAGCAATCTAACGGTCGGAGGGAAGTAGGCAATAAAATCAAGTATTAACAGTGGCGAAGACATAAACATCAAAGTAACTAAGGGTGGGACAGATGACTACAATCAAAGTATCTCAATGGTGGGAGACTGAATGAAATCAAAAGTAATCTAATGGTGGGAGATGATAAAATCAAAGTCAATCTAAGGACGTGGAAGATGAATAAAAACAAAGTAATCTAATGGGGAAGAAGAGGATAAAATTAAAGTTATTAATGTGGCAGATGAATTAAAACAAATTTATCGTAATGGTGGGAAGATGAATAAAAGCTAAGTTAATTCTAATGAGTGCGAAAGATCGAATAAATTAAAAGTAAGTTCTAATGTGGGAACATGAAATAAAATCCCAAAGTAATCTAAGGATGTGAAAGAATGAATGAAATCAAACGTTAATCTAATGGTGGGAAGATGAATAAGATCCAAACTAATCTACATGGTCGGGAAATGAATCACAAGGCAAATTAATCTCAATGGTGGAGGTGAATAAAATCAAATAATCTAAACGATGGGAAGATGCAATAAAATCAAAGATAATCTAATGGTGGGAAGATGAATGAAATCAAAGCTCAATCTAAGGTGGGAAGATGAATTAAACAAAAGTTCAATCTAATGGTGGGAAGATGAACAAAATTAAAGTAATTTAATAATGGGAAGATGAATACAAATCAAAGTATACTAATGGTTGGGAAGATGCAATAAAATTAAAGATAAGTATTAATGGATTAGAAGATGAATAAAAATCAAAGTTATCTAAGGTGGGAGATGATATGAAATCAAGTTACTTATGTGGAAGATAATAAAATCAAAGTAATTCTAATTGGTGGGAAGAATGAATGAAATCTAAATATCCTAATGGTGGGAAGGCTAGAATAAAATCAAAGTAATCTAACAGTGGGAAGAGGAATAAAATCAAAGTAATCTAATGGTGGGAAGATGACTACAATCAAAGTAATCTAATGGTGGGAAGATGAATGAAATCAAAGTAATCTAATGGTGGGAAGATGAATAAAAAAGTAATCTAATGGTGGGAAGATGAATAAAAAAAGTTATCTAATGGTGGGAAGATGAATAAAATTAAATTAATCTAATGGTGGGAAGATGACTAAAATCAAAGTAATTTAATGGTGGGAAGATGAATGAAATAAAATTAATCTATTGGTGGGAAGATGAATAAAATTAAAGTAATCTAATGGTGGGAAGATGAATAAAAGCAAAGTAATCTAATGGTGGGAAGATGAATAAAATCAAAGTAATCTAATGGTGGGAAGATGAATTAAAACAAAGTTATCTAATGGTGGGAAGATGAAGAAAATTACAGTAATCTAATGGTGGAAAGATGACTAAAATCAAAGTAATTTAATGGCGGGAAGATGAATAAAAACAAAGTTATCTAGTGGTGGGAAGATGAATAAAATTAAAGTAATCTAATGGTGGGAAGATGAATAAAATCAAAGTAATCTAATGGTGGGAAGATGAATAAAAACAAAGTAATCTAACAGTGGGAAGAGGAATAAAATCAAAGCAATCTAACAGTGGGAAGAGGAATAAAATCAAGGTAATCTAATGGTGGGAAGATGAATAAAATCAAAGTTATCTAATGGTGGGAAGATGAATAAAATCAAAGTAATCTAATGATGGGAAGATGAATAAAATCAAAGTAATCTAATGGTGGGAAGGTGAATAAAATCAAAGTAATCTAATGATGGGAAGATGAATACAATCAAAGTTATCTAACGGTGGGAAGATGAATAAAATCAAATAATTTAATGGTGGGAAGGTGAATAAAATCAAAGTAATCTAATGATGGGAAGATGAATACAATCAAAGTTATCTAACGGTGGGAAGATGAATAAAATCAAAGTAATCTAATGATGGGAAGATGAATACAATCAAAGTAATCTAACGGTGGGAAGATGAATAAAATTAAAGTAATTTAATGGCGGGAAGATGAATAAAATAAAAGTAAAATAATGGTGGAAAAATAATAAAATCAATTAAATCTAACGATGGGAAGATGAATGTCCGTAAAATCTACATTGCAAATCGTAAAACCATCTTGAATCAAAGTTGAGTACATTATCTTGGTCATGCCACATGAATTCTTTCAAAGAAGTCTAAAAGTGATTATTAAAAGCTTTTTCTTGGCTTTACTTGATTTCGCAACTTGCGTATTATGAAGTTTGTTTCGACCGACAGTTTTAACGTTTTATATGTTTTTGAAAGTGGAAGGAAACGAATTGAATTAAAACAAGTTGTGAAAGCGTATATAGTCTAGGTCACATTGAAACAGTACTCTGCATGCAACAATTTATTCTAACAAAAATTCAACTCAAACCACAATGGAAAATAAAGCAATGTCCATCCATGGCAGGCTTAATGCATCACAACGACATACAAATAATTACTTCTGGCATTCAAAACATAATGTAATTATTTGAGAGTTGTCTACCTCTGACACAAATAAAATGCCTGTCAGGTTAAGTTGGGAGCCATTTTGGCCTGCTTGCTTTCATTAATTGTCAGACATACATGAGCCTGAACCGCTCTGAAAATAGGTTTCCATCCCATTTCGTGGGGCTTGACTATTCTGGACCCACCCCCCCAAAAAAATACACTTACTAGCTGGACAAGGAGTTCCACACATGGAACCCATCCACCCCGACGGACAGTCACAGCTCCCAGTCACATGGTCACATACGCCGCCATTTTGACAAGTGCAGTTGGAGAGGCAATCTAGTCCATAGAAACCTTCAGGGCAGGCATTCTGGCAGGTCTCCCCCGTCCAGCCCGGGGAGCAGATACAATGGCCGTCATGGATGTCGCACAAGGCCTCGTTCTGACACTGGCATTCTTGAGCACAGTTGTGACCATAATTGTTTCCTAAATTATACAAACAGATTTTTATTCATCATCATTATCACAATCATCATCATCATCATCATCATCACCATCATCATTATAATCATCATCACCATCATCATCACCACCACCACCATTATCATTATCATCATCACCATCATCATCACCACCACCATCATCATTATCATCATCACCATCATTATCACCACCATCATCATCATCATCATCATCATCATCATCATCATCATCATCACGATGAAGATTCGTCTGACTTGGTGATTTAATATCTACAGAAGACATAAACTTTTGACCTCAATACAAAGGTCAATACAAACTTTCATCGATATGCGACTGTTACGTTATCAGTTCCAATTTGGCAATAGGGTCACACCGCTGAAGAAAGCTACAGATTTGACAGCTGAAAATTTAGGATAACCTTCCGTACTGAGCCCAAAGTTTATTTGTTTCGACATAATAACATGCAGTGACAATTATTCTTTATTTTACAAACATCTCCACGTTATATTTTGATACATTCAAGGAATGAGTTTATGTTGTCCATGTTATTTATGTGTTAAAGGTGTTATTTCAGTAATACTATATCAGTATTGTACTTGTAGGCAGTTATATTTACCATAATGATTTATCAAGATTGGTAGTCATCTTGCGATAAGGTGGTACTAAATTAGAATTCAGAAGCTACTCGAACATGAATTTTGAAGTATTGGACGTGTTCTCTTGGGGAAAGAGAATAGTAAACATGCAAATGCATATTATACAGCAAGAAAAGATTAAATGGGATATTTTTTGCATAAAGGTTTACTAGGATAAAAAATGTAGCCCTGTCCTCAAAGTTAAATAAAAGATTCCTGTGTACCTGGTCTTCGGCAGGTGCGTTCACACGACACACCCTGATAGCCATCCAAGCAGGTACAGGCTCCAGTAACCGGGTCACACGTTGAATTATTCTCGCACACACATCTTAGCAGACAACCGTTGCCATAGAAACCTGGCTGACACTGTATGTCACAATGCTCACCTATAGAGATTGTGAGGAAGGACGTTGTTAGTACATACCAAGACAATATAAGTCTTGATTTCGTTGTTTCAAATATGGGAGCTATTCATTTCACTCCAGTTATAAGTGCATTAAAAGGATGATGTTCTATGTAATGCAATTTATATTACAAATAACCAAAGAGTTATATCTCAATTCAGCAGGATCACACGGTACTTCAAGTGACAATTTTAGTTATACGGCAGGGAAGAATATATTCATATATTTTTGGGTAAGAGAGGCTGGGCCAGGATTGAACTGGTGGGAATGAGATTGCTATAGGAAGTAGAATATTACTTACATTTACAATTATTACAAATTCATTCTAATATTTGTAAGAAATATGATACACTGATAGAAGTGTACATGACTATATCTTTTTTTTCTTCTAGGAAAAAAATAGAAGGCGAGCAACTTTTATGAGCGGTAAAAAAACGATCAAGAGAAAACGGGTACGATTTCTCATAACTTTCATAACTTCCATAACTGTTTATTAAATCCTTTGACCGTTTCAGGGTTGATTTTCTAAACATAATTTTGCATTACGTTTATGAATTTTTCAAGTTATCAAAATTATTGGGGGATAAAGCGATGTGCTGGCCCCAAAAAATTTCATTTAGGGTGATGACTGCCCCCTCCCAGCCCTGGCTAGGATCGACGTCCCTGAGAAGCGCTAATATTTCTTCTAACTTGATGAACCATTGTCCAGTTTGACATTTTCATTCAACAGACTGATGTGAGGATCTCAAAACATCACAATATTTTGCTTTCATATGAAATACGCCAATGGTCCTCAAGTTACTATAGAGACGACCTTCCATTGATTGAGACTATATTGGCGTAGATTCGGCAGGCTCATTCATATTCAAATCTAATTCGGCCGATGATGTTTGGCTCATTAATATCAACACCTTGGAACAACGTAGTTACATATAATGACATCACAAAATTATCAATGCTCGTCACCGAATTGCAGCTAGCTCTATGGTTAGAGAGGCAGTCTTCATGTCTGAATATCCTTGGTTCGAATCCTGTTGGAGGAAATATTTTCAAAGCTATTTTTATCATATTTTTCTTAGATTAAAGATGGGTGTATTCCGTAAAACGAAACTTAGAAAATAAAGTCAGCTAGCTGCCGGACGAGATTTCCAAGCTCATGAATATTAGTGAGCCTGCCGAATCTACGCCAATATAGTCTCAACCCTGTATATTAATTTCCTTCTGATTGGAGCATATGCTAATGACCTTATGCCAGTCGAACGACGTTGCTTTTACTTACCCAGCCATCCACTCGAACAGGTGCATGCACCTGACACCGGGTCACATGTACCATGACTGTTGCATTGGCATTCGAGGCTGCAGTTAAGGCCATGGAAACCATTGCGACATGACGAGGAGCACGAGGTACCTTCCCATCCGGCTGTGCAAGTGCAGTTTCCCGTCACGTGATCGCAACGACCACCATGTTGACAAGAGCATGGTTCCAAGCAATCCCGGCCGTAAAAGTTTTCTGAAATTAGGAGACGTTTTGGATACATTTATATGTACAGTGCGTCTCAGAAAATAAAACAGAACCCTAAAATAAAGGCTTATTGTGTGAAAGCAATGGGGCGTATGATTTAAAAAAAGTGTTCAAAAAGAACTTTGAATTATGCTCTTTCAAAATGATACATTAAGCAAACTTATCTACTAATGCATCTCTGAGTGCCATGACTTCGAAGATTTAATGTGAATAACCATTTGCTACACTCTTTTGCTTAGACAATTATGCGCACTATGTGTCCACCTCTTTCTCTTTCCGATATACTCACTGTATAAGCCAATAAGTGCCGGAAATGATTTTTCACATTAAAATTTCAAAGTCATGGTACTCAGAGATGCATGAATGAATAAGTTTACTTAACAAGTCACTTAAAAGGGTACAGGTCAAAGTTTATTTAAAACTTTTTTTTCCAGTCATATGCCCCATTGCTTTTGCACATTAAGCCTTTGTTTTAGGGTTCTGTTTTGTATTTTGTGGGTCACACTGTATAACTTAACACATTAATATCCTACACTCAGGCAACTCCTTGTTGAATACTGCTTTAAACTCGGGGGTAAATGTACCAGAGTAACCGGTCAGCTTGCCGGTATCATGGATTGTGTGAATTTCATCCTGGTAGCTGGTTGATTTTACCACAGTCCTGGTAAATGTATACAATTTTACACGGAAATAAATGACCATGGACAATTTGACAGGGAGTTTTCTCAGTGTGCTAATACAGGAACCGTTCAACGCATTTGACTATTTCAACATCGCATTTTATTGATGATTCCGGTAATAACAAACTTAATACAATGAATCGTATTTTGTTACAATAATTATGTGTACAACTGTTTTGTTGCTTTCAGGGAATATTGTTTTTACGCAATCTTGTATTCGTCGTCTCAGGTACAAATTCGTACGGAATCCGGTATGGGGACTCCCCTAAAATATTGCGAATACTGATAAGTTGTACTCTTGTTACACGAAGTAGGAAACAAATTGTTCCTGTAAAGGTGAGAAAAGGACAACATTGCTGTCCAAAAGTGATATTGACACTAATATTTGTCAGCTTGTAACCGGATGAGGAAGAAGATACTTGAATAAAAAAAAGTTTCAAATCACGAAAACAAAAAAACACAATCATTGATAAAACTATATCAGGAAATCTTGAAATTGCGTAGTTAGGTATTTACTCTAGCGTTAGTGTATGCCTACATTGCGAAATGGGTGGCGCTTAACGCAACTATTACACAAATATTTTATTATTTTTACAGTTGTATTTGCCGTCTCACTGTAAAATGATTTTAGGTAAATATATTTTCATTTACTCCTCACTTCATACATGTACTTCAAAAAAGTCACGAGGGATAATTATGAAAGAGGCACACCGACTGCCGTTCTTATCTTTAACAAGTGGAATTGACAAGTACTTTAAAGAGTAATATTTCAATTTTTTCAATTTTCAATATATTTTTCATATTTCTCAAAACAATGACATTCGAAACAATACAGCAAGCATAAAATGATTTAAAAAATAAGAATAAATGACGATAGGCCTATTTCCAAACTTACAAATTGATTAATTCGGTAATTAGTATCGTATGGGCAATCGAAATCATGAGAAATATGACAACCTACATAAAAGAAAACTTGTACAGCAGTATAGGATCGGAAAAAAGGATGATAATTGACACATATGGAGACTGTAAAAAAATCAATGTATTGCAAACAGCATAACAGTGAGAAAAAAAATTAATTAAAACAAAACAAAACAGACAAATACAGAACATTCAAGAACTATCACATTGACATTGTTTCTTGTGTTATGGGATGGAATTATCATAAGACTTTTTTTTTGATTGTGAGTCAACAATGTAAACACATACTGTATAATGAAAATTATTCTGTTATCCGCAATAGCACACTGTTATAGAGCAATGAAAGTAGCCGACCAGCTGCCATGCCCTCAAAAAGAGAAAGAGGAAAATGAGAGCATTCTGAACAAGTTATTGCAGTGATATTGAATAGCTTATTCACTTAACACACATATGAAATGTACTGCACTGTATTACAAGGACATTGTATTGTATACTTTTTCCAGGTTGACGCCCGCTCTCGGGAGTGGGCCACAGTTTGCTTGCTACTGATCTCTTCATTTATTCAGTTTTAGTGTTATTTTTCGTTGTAGGCCTACTTGATTGATATTTGAAAACTAATAAAAAAAAAAAAAAAACTAATCACAAAAGTAATACAAACTCTGTTCAGCTACCCCACAGTGTTAAACGCAAGTGGGACTAAAAGGATTTGAAGATGAAAACCGAATCACGCAGTTTATTATCGAATGATTTTGGAATCATATTTTTTTAATCAAAAAAACGTTTTTATTCTTTCTAAAAATCGCATAATGTCATGTATGATCCCGCCCAAAAAATCTACGAAGTTTGGTTAAAATCCATGGGTAGACATTATATCAGAAATTAAGTCATAATGGTACCCATACCAAAAAGAATACCATCCGCTAGCCACCAGATGGTCACCCGATGGTTATTGGATAGCATTTGGACATTTGTTTGGTAGCTATCAGCAATCATCACCCACCTGATGTCGTCTTGATATTCAGCAAGATATCGACTAGCCGCTGGCCAGTTGATAACTATCAGGTACACATCAGTAAACTCAGTTTTTAAAACAGCTTCTCATCTAACCATCAGTAAGACATCAGGTTGCTGGTGTCTTATACTGATAGCTAAGCGGTTGCTATCGGGAAGACATTAGTAAGCTTACTTTCTAGAAAAATATCAGGAAGCCATCAAAAGACTTTAAGTGTCAAGAATGTGTCCATCTATATCACTAGGAAGACATCAGCAAACTAAGTCTCCTAAATTCAGTTATCAGGAAGCCATAAAGTATTTTCTCAGTTACAAAACTGGCGGGAAAATAAGTTCTACAAATGGAAATGGAGAAGTTCCTATACAATGTCATACCGGTGAGCAGCCATTCTAGTGTTCGATTCACAACTTACATGTAAAATTATTGGTCTTGCATATATTTGTGCACGGCAGTTGGTGTGTATGTGTGCATGGCCTCATATGCAGATTGAATTGTTAATTGGAGCCGGTAAAATAAAACTGCAGGAGAATGGAATTAATTTGCTCTTTCTAAAAATAGAATGGGGGAAAATATGACGTCATTCAGCCTTTGTAGAAAATATTTCAGTAGTGTAACGGGGGAATTCCACACCTCATGTCGACCGGGGGTCCGATAAACCGATTATCGAAAAGGATCTCATTGACCAAGGTCCTGACAGACTGAGAGGTCCGATAGACCGATTATCAAAGAAACAAGGGTGTCGATTTATGTGTTCGATATGGGGGGGGGGGAGGCAAATAGTTGAAAAAATACAGAATTCTGCGCGCGAAGCTCGCCGAAAAATTGACAATTTTGTATGTTTTAATAGTATTTTTATGCCATGTTTAATGGTTTTATAGTGCTTCGACATATATTTGCAGTGCATATTACGAATTTTTAAGTTGTCAAAATTATTGGGGGGGGGGGGGGCAAATCGATATGTTGCTCCCCCCTAATATTTTCATGCAGGGGGGGCGATCCGATAGACCAATTGTCTATGGGCCCTTTTGGTTAATTGGTTAGTCTATCGGACCTTTGATTTAAAGGACCCTCAATCTATAGGGCCTTTTTTTAAAACCAGGAAATGCATGCATCAGCAGGCCATCGAATGGGTCATCAGAATACCATCGCGAAATGTATCAAAAAATGTACCCAATGTGCTGATGGATGACGTGCCGATGGTATCTAATTTGCATGTGAAATTGCTATCCGATAGATATCGAATGGCATCATCCGATAGCCATCGGATGGCCAGCAGATACCATTTGCAGTACATGTTTGTTTTTTTCTATCAGCAAACCATCGGGAAATGTACCCATCAGCAGGCCATCATGAAAACCCCCTGTCATGCTAGCGGATGTCTTGACGATGGGATCTAATTTGCATGTCAAAATTGTATCCGATAGCCATCGGATGGCCAGCAGATACCATTTGCAGTACATGTTTGTTTTTTTTGCTATCAGCAAGCCATCGGGAAATGTACCCATCGGCAAGCCATCAGGAAATGCACCCGTCATGCTAGCTGATATTTTGCCGTGCCATCCGATAGTTATCTGATGGGATAGGTATCCGATAATTATCGGATGACCAGGAGATAGCCATCTGCAGTACTGTACATGTTTGTTTGTTTCTGTTTTTTGCTATCAGCAAGACATCGGTAAATGTACCCATCGGCAAGACATCAGGAAATGCACCCGTAATGCTAGCGGATGTCTTGCAATTTAGTTTGCATGTGAAATTGTATCCGATCGATATCTGCAGTACACATCTTTTTTGCTATGGGTAAACATGAATATCTTTGGAACTACTTTGTTGATTGAGGGAGACAAGATCTCATGACTTACCGGAGCAGGTATGCTGGCAATATCGTCCTCGGTACCCAGGGGTGCATTCACACTCCCCATTATCGACTTTGCACGTTCCCCCATTCATACAAGCGCATCGCAGCCCACACCCACGGCCGTATGTGTTGGGTGGACAAGGTTCATCGCAGTAGTCTGCCATCCAGCCGCTAAGACAAGTGCAGGTGCCATTGACATGATGACATTCTCCCCCATTTTGACACATGCACACCTCAGAGCAGTTGTTGCCGTAGTAACCGTTATTGCAGCGTGCGTCACAAGATTCGCCCATCCATCCATCATTGCAGGTGCACACCCCAGTCACGTGATCGCAGGCGCCATTTTGACAGGTACAATTTTGAGAGCAATTAGTGCCATAATATCTTTCTGCAAATAAAGAGATGGGAACAAGATGATGATCAAGCAGATGATCAGGACGATGATAATAATCATATTTTTCTAATAAGAAGCAGATACTACCACGGAAGCACTATCCTTATTCTATAGAATGATATGTTTTATATAATTGAATTATCAAGTGTATATGATCAATAATACACAAATAACGCAATTCTCGCTAAACATGTCACAATTGTATTAGGACATCGATACCATTTCTAAAATTTAAATAGATTTAATTTGTCTGAAATGCTGTTGATGATTAAAATACTTGTTTTTCAAGTGTAATACCTGGACAAATTGAAGAGCAGAAAATCCCTTGATATCCCGCAGGACACGTACAACTTCCGTCCACGTGACTGCATGTGCCGCCATTTTGGCACGAACAGTTGTACGCACAGCCAAGCCCGTAGGTCCCTTCTGGGCACCTCAAATCGCAAGCGACGCCGGTATATCCTGCTGGGCACGAACAATTCCCTGTCACGTGATGACAACCTGGACCATTTGGACACTGGCAAGATGATTGACAGTTGGAGCCGAATGTTCCCATTGGACACGGTTGGTCACATGATGCTCCACGCCACCCGTCAGAACACTGACAAGTTCCTAAAATAAAAGTTACATGCAGCTTGTAAATTACAACTTTTCACCATTCACACGTGAAGGGGACAAAGATACCACTAAACTATTCTAAAAGGTTAACTTTTCTGAAAAAAAATACACCCACGAACAGTTTCTAACGTGGTGCGTGGTTACAGCTATACACCAACTCCAGACATAAAGAGCCGGAATTCAAACATTCGTCGGCTACGACCAGTTAAAATCCGTATACCTTCTGGGCAAGGTAAATTATGGACAAAAAGCGGTTCCCTTTATAATTACCAAAAGAACAGGAAGAAGGAATAGAAGAAGGAGAAGCAAAATGAGGAGGAGGAGGAGGAGGAGAAGTAAAAAAAAATCCCATTGGATGTAGTCGATGCGGACGGACGGGCTTTAATTGTGTTCCCGCTAACCGGCCACGCCCTAAATACTTAATGTCTAATTTCGTGCATTTCATTTGTATGGATTCCGAACTTTAACTCTACCTTGGTTAACGTTAATCTGTGTCTTATTACACATTTTCAGCCAAGAACTGAGCACTTCTCGTCACATTTGGTCACTTAAATTTACAATGGCGGCAACTCGTAGTAAGCGCACCAAAACGCATGCATGCTGCCCCAGCAGTCGAACATGACTCAACCGAACTACCCTTGTAGATCTACACAAGCAAATAATGGCATTCTCCGAAAATACGAACGGTAAATTCGACAAGTTATCTCAAGACCTGGTAACAATAAATAGCGTAGTTGCTGACCTAGAAAAGAGTGTTTCCTTCAATTCAGAGAAACTAAATGAGCTGGAAATGCACAAAACGCTGGAGATTGAAGCTGCTTTACGGGAAAAGGTTCAACATCTTGTGGACAAAATGGTTATCGACAATAACCGCAAACAGAATCTGCTAATTTATGGCATCAACGAGCTTCAGGGGCAGAAAATCATGGACGTGCCAAAAACGTCATTATTTTTCTCGGTGTGGATCCTGAAACAGTCCATGCACAACATGAGCTTCATCGACGCCCACCGTCTTCCGAGACGTCACCCCAACCTCAACGCCGAAGACCGCCGATCCAAGCCCATCATTGCTAAATTCGTTGGTATGCTCGACCGAGACCGTGTTCTGGCGGCTCAAATAGCCAGAGACAGCGCGCCGGAAATAGACAGGACCAAAACCACCGACCCCACTCATCAATAACTGCCCGCACTGATCTTCCACCGACACTCAAGAAGCAAAGGTCAGAACTTGCGGCGACAGCCTACAACTTACGCAAAGAAAAAGGAGTCGCGACTAAAATCGCTGTCCAAGGTGCATAGGTAATCCTACAGTATAATGAAAAGGGAACCACAAAATGGAATTTACACCAGGACTGAACCCCCTTTTCGGTAAAGTAACCAACCATTTATTCATTATCATTCACGTAATGTAAGTCCATCTCATCATTCATTCAGTGACACTACGAAATTAAAGAAAGAAATAAGCTAACCATTTTCATTCGATTACAGATTTTCACTTGCATTGAATTTCAAGTTCATTTCTCTTTTCCAAGTGTTAAATTTGAATATGGGGATGATGACCAAGTCTTCTTCTTGCATGTATAGTTTTTGTCTGGTTAAAAGTTTTGATACAATTTTCACTGACATTATCAATGTTTTATCTGCATCGGCTCGCAGATCCAGTGATGACGTTACCACATACAAATCACATACTAAGTGCTACCTGATTATGATGTATATGATAACCGGTCTTAAAACTCTTCGAATTGAATTACAAATACCTACTACACGTAAAAATATCATCATTGGCACCATTTACAGAATTCCACAATCAGATCGGAATGAATTTAAACATATTTTTCATGCATTACTCACTTGCCCTAATATGGCGGGTAAAACTTGTTTTCTAATGGGAAACTATAATCATAACCTCATAGACTATGAACATAATTCGCTTTGCCAAGATTGTATTGATGAATTATTGTCTCAATGATTTATTTCCACCATTAACAAACCAACCAGGATTACTGACACCTCTCCAACGTTAATCGACAACATATTTACCAACGCTTCTTCATTCATTTCTGTTAATATTATTTTGTCAGATATATCTGATCATTTTCATATTTTTTGCACATCCAACTTACTAGATTCTAGAAATTATATGTCAGTTAAATATTTACCCCGGTGAAAACTGGGATTTTGTAATATGTAACCACAAAATATCAATAGACCAAAAAAAGTCAAGTTAAGTCTACTGGTCACACGGTTTAAATAGTAACGACGTCAATGTGTCTTTCAATCGATTTATGGCTACTTTTTTTAAATCTTTATAATCGAAATATTACCATTAAACCCCCTAGTAATAGTTATAAAACACTGCCTAGGATGCCCCAGGTAACGAAGACCATCTTACCATCTTGAGATCCATAAATGGAAAAAAAAAACACACACACAAACGTTTTTACAAATATAAATCCAACCCAACACAACAAACTAAATAAAAAATATTCTAGATATCGTATGCTATAAAGATTATTATTACAAACATTTTTTTTTAATAAGGGTGATACGAAAAACATATGGAAAATCTTTAATAAACTACTAAATAAAAAAAGTGAATCAAATACTGTATCCTATCTTAAAATTGATAATGAATGCTTTAAGACCCAAGTCAAATGGCTAGACTTTTAATAATTCTGCGTTAACATAGGCCCTTATCTTGCCGAAAATATTCCCAACTCTATACAAACCATTTCACTATTTTCTCGGTCCTCAAAATGAAAAAAATACTGTTTTTCTCCCCAGTCCTGGAGGCTGAAATGATAGATATAGTTAACAGCCTGAAAATCCCCCAAAGTTCGGGATATGATGATATAGGTAATTTACTTCTAAAAAAATATCATTACTGAAATCACTATACCCCTTTAACCCACATTATAAATATGTCTTTGGTATAATTATAGTTTCTGAAAAAATGAAAACAGCCAATAAGGTCATACCAATCTATAAGAAAGGGGATGCACAAGAATTAGGTAATTATAGACTCATTTCTTTTTTAACAGCCTTCTCTAAAATTCTAGAAAAAATAGTGTAGTCACGTTTAACAAAAAAAATTTCTTGACAGTATTATTCTCCGCAATACATAATTTGGATTTTGACAAGAGCATTCTACTACTCACGACTCACGCTATATTAACCCTTGTCCACAAAATAGCCAAGGCAATAATTGACCATTCAATACACACCAATGGTATTTTTCTTGTTTGTTTGTTTGTTTGTTTAAAAAGACCTGCTTTCAGCTGAATAGCTTTTTTCAGCAAGGTCGTGCAATGAATGCGACAAAACTAACAAAAGTAAAAAAATCACCAAAATCACAAAATCAAAATCAATAAAATTAAAGCAATAACAATGTGTATACATAAAAGAAAAACGGATAACAAAAATAAAAGAAAGCTAAAACAAGACAGACGGTTAAGGCAACAAAGATAACAAGAAGCAAATCAAACATGGCATAATTAAATGAGTGTAGATAAAAGAGAGGGTACAAAACAAGAAAATGAAATGTGAATTGATTTAAATGGTAACAAATTAAGTTAAACATAAACGGGGAAATGACACCATATAACGGAAATAAGTAAAAACGTAAACAAAAAACGAAATACTTAAGTGGGCATCTCGCTGGACCTATTGGAAAGGAATTTGTAACATAAAGATTTCTTTTGTGAAAATTTTGACACTGGCAGCGGTTCTGAGATTGATTGGGAGGTTATTATAACATGCCATGTATAAGACGACCTGTCTCGGATGAAGTTTGTGAGTGGTTTTGGTAGTACTACCTTGGTATTTGAATTTCGCAGTGTGTAATTATTCAGTGTTCTGATTTCAACTTTTGAAGAGAAAGATGGCGGGACCAAATCATGAAAGAAATTTTAAACGAAGATTACTGACTGCTTTTCCCGTCTTTCCTATTGAAACGGCTATTTACACCAAAGATTGCGTATGCAAGAAGGGGGAGGGGTGGGAGGGCTGTACAACCCCCATCCCAATTTTATTTCAAAACTTCCATACTTCCAAAGACATTTTTTTTTTACCCGCGGGCTTTTTCAAAATGACATAAATGAAAAAAAGAAAGCATTGATCAGGTACATTCTAATCTCATCTTGGTATTATTTCATTGTGAAAATGTCCCCAAAAATTATGATCATGACCCACCCCTGCACCATAGTATTTGCACCTCGGATTCTTACCATTGACTGGGTCGCACGATCCTCCATTACTGCAGGCACATTGCCGATTGCATCCTTGTCCGTAGAAGCCTGGATCACACGATGTGTTGCATGTCGTGCCTTGCCAACCCGGTCCACACGAACACACACCTTGGCGTAAAAAAGCATTATATTAGAGGAATTATAGTCATAATAACAACAGATTATACTCATGTTTGGAAGGGTGTGCATTACCTTTGCGTCGTCACTGTCTGTTTCCCCTTAACAATAATTATATTCTATAATGTATGTATGTATGTACTAGGTGTTAAAAATAATATTTTTTATTTTTAAAAATTAATAACACAAAAACTGTACAAAAGATTATACTGGCATTGAGTATAGTTACAGCATAATAGTGAATATTTTTGTTTTAGGTGGTTTGAAGACGATATCAATATTCAGTTTTATGTAATTCATGTTTTTTTAAAAAAAAGTTAGGGTTCAGATTTTGCTCAAAATCCAACCCCCTGTACAAAATTTGAAACAGTACAGAAATAAAATGGTGTGTGTGGGAGTGATGTGGTTTCAGTCCCACACAATAGAAATCAGACAATGGCTGCCAGCAGACCTGACCTTGAGAGCATTGGTATCAGTCTAATCCAAGACTCCGTCCAAGGAGATAATGATTTATAATATACATAAGTAGCCTGGCGACTGCTAGAACTCTATTCCAGCTATTCCACACGAATTGTCTATTTCTATCGTGTAGGGACTGAACACACACTCTCAAACACACACACCATTTGAATTTTCTGTACAGTTTCAAACTTTTGTACAGGAGTTTGGATTTTGAGACAAAAATTGAACTCTAACTTTTTAAAATATAGCGTGAATTTCACTAAAACTGAGTATTGATAATGTATCTGAAACCAGCTCCAAAAAAAATTTATCACAATTCTGGCTGTAACTATACTCAATGTCAGTATAATCTGTTCTGTAGCGTTTTTTGTGTTTTAATTTTCAAAATTAACAAATATTATTTTTAACACTAGTATGTATGTATGTAATGTATGTATGTATGTATGTATGTATGTATGTACCGTATGTATGTACATATATACGAATATTTCTGTGTATGTACAAGTATGCATTTTTCTTTTTCGTTTTTTATTCTTCCTCTTTTTCTCCTCTTTCTTCTTCTTCTTCTGCTTCTTCTTCTTCTGCTTCTTCCTTCTCCTTCTTCTTCTTTTTCCTTCTTCCTTCTTCATCTTCTTCTTCTTCTTCTTCTTCTCACAATACTTGCACCGCACTGTAAGAGATACCATTATAGAACTTGCAGTCAAGTAGCGACTAAACGTTTTTCTACAAACACATTTTTTGCTGTCACTTTGGAACACGTTCAGAGGCTAAACGTCGTTAGTCAAACCACTAAACAACGTCGTTAGTCAAACCACTAAACATCGATGTCCAGTTTCTTAAGGTTAAGTGTCAATAATCTAAACATACATTTTGTAAACACATCGTTGCTATCACTTTCTAAACACTAATGTTAAATTTCTAAACACTTTTTTTACAGTGTACTGGTAGGTAAATGTTTCATACAAGTATACCGTTATAACCCCGTTTTAAGGTAAACGATTCTGTCCAAATAATACTGGCATTCCAGGAGACCATGGGCGCAAATGCTCTCAGGAATTCTATTCATGTGGGGGAGGGGGTGACACACCTGGATGCAACAATAGGGTGCCCCCACTTGAATAGAATTCCTGAGAGCATTTGCGCCCATGCAGAAGACTGTGAAAAACTGCAAATTTCGTCAAAATTTCCATAATGTATGACTATAACTAAACTCCTCAAATAAAGTTTGGAAATCTGATTTTAATAGTTTATTTCTCCCTTTTCGTAGTAGTAATCAATCCATACTTGGTACCATCAGAAGTATGATTTAATTTTCTTTAAAATGGTACCTCACTTGTTAAGCCTCGTTTACACTATGTTCCCGGCGGCCACGGCAACCACGTTTCAGGCCACCCTAGACAAAACGGGATGGACGTGAGACCACGCGGGAGGACGGGCTGGGCAAACGTGACAGTCCGTGTTGCCGTGGATGCCTGGCCAGATTTTTAACCGTCAAAAAATTTGCCACGGTAGTAACGGTGAGGATGAGAAACCTAGTAGGCCGTAGGAAAACGAGGAGAACGCAATAAAACTCGACAGTACGTTATAGGCCGTAACAGCACTTAGAGGTGGTCCGTAGCGGGTCTATCCGCGTGGTCTCACGTCCATCCCGTTTTGTCCACGGTGGCCTAAAACGTGGTTGCCCTGGCCGTCGGGAACATAGTGTAAACGCGGCTTACACGCGGCATAAGAATCAGCAAGGATTATAAATATTCTTCATATCTCATTTGTATGGGAAGGACGTACATGTGTCATTCATAGAATCAAAACAATTAAAAGGAGTTCGATCCTGTCAACAGAATAATATCATCGTCGAGTTAAAATATGA
>JZLH01S0017904.1:55845-80679 GCA_001188425.1 Eucidaris tribuloides | reverse complement strand
CTAAACACGTTTCTATTAGCTTGATACCAGTGTTACGATAATGATTATTATTGTAGAGGATGTGATGAAAATCGATGTTTTCCGTCCCAAGTGAGGCTTATGTTTTCTCAGTCAAGACCCCCTGAGACCCAGCGTAGAGCATATATACAAAAAAAACCCTGAATACTTCGTTGTCAACATGCACTCCCCTTTCCTTCTTAAAACAACGCCCGTAGCTCTTGAAATGGGAGCGAGTGTGATTGCCATTTCACTTCATGCCTACGTCATTAATGTTGAGAAGCGTTAAGGATCATTCTGGAGATTCCACCTGTATGCCATGTTTATCCTCGAATAAAATCAATGTAATGCCTTCAACAAGGTAGATAACGTTTCTAATTTGAGCGCTTTTCAGGAAGGGATGGCGATATTCAAATCATTCATAAACTAGTCGTAAAATAATAACGACATATGGCAAATATTTTCAATACGGAGGCAAACTTTTTCTATAAAAAGTCATATCAAGTGCGCGTTAATATCTGATTATGATCTTATCACTCAACATGATATGTATGTACTGCATGTATTCCCAGATAAAACCCTAGGCAAACACTTCATTGACGGCTGTGGCAGTTATTGCGTACTTTTATATTGAGGAGACACAATTACGTTACGGAGACAAAACGTTCTCCTTAAAGTCTCCTTAAAGAAATTATCTTCTTAATGTACACATTATACCAATGTTTTCCTCCATAATGTGGGATTTATTAAGTGAGATACTATTGCTTTTGGGCGTAGAGGTGCAAAAGTTTTGTAGAATATTCGTTTTAAGTTGTGGCAGTATTTAATTTGCTTCCTAATTTACATATTATATCATTGTTTGTCTCCCTAATGTGAGATTTATTGAGTGAGATATAGATATAGGGGGGTTTTTTCTTCAGGTGGAAATGCAAAAGTTTTTCTACAATATTGTAAGGTGTGGCATGATTTAATCACTTCTTACAATGCCCAGATATTAGCTTGTACGTAGTAGTTGTTTTATTGCAACTGTGTACAGCTCTGTTCTTGTTATTAATACTCCTCTGGCGCTTATCATTAATTCGATCAATATTACACCATATAATGACTTTAATTTCCAGGTCTTCGTTCTTGCTTTATACAGGAATACATTCGGAACAATTTCATCAGTTCGCTTCGGAACTAAATAAAGTTCTTCGTTTGTCACGGCTCACAAAACCTTAAAATAGCTCTGGACGAGACAAATGTTTATCAGTGGAACATAATTAAAGCCGTGAATGAGGACACCCCGTAAAAGTTCATCAGCTACGTTGGAAGTGTAATAGGTAGAAAGAGACTAGGAAATCTCATATAAAGTACACCCAAATGTCATGATCCGCACCACAACTACTTTATCCGGGCCCTTGCAGTCACGTGGTCATACGTCAAAGTCTGCAAGAAGAATGGCGCTAGATCTTAAACGTGTGTATGTGTGTATTAGTGTTTGTGTGTGTTCGTGTGTGCGTGTGTATGTGTGTGTCTGTCTGTATGTATGTGCCTGTGTATGTGCGTGTGTTCATGTGTGTGTTTGTATGTCTGTATTATCTGTTTATATGTGTGTGTGCGTTTGCGTGTGTGTGTTTATGTGTGCGTGTATGTGTTGGGTGTGCGTGTGTTCGTGTGTGTGTGTGTGTGTGTGTGTGTGTGTGTGTGTGTGTGTGTGTGTGTGTGTGTGTGTGTGTGTGTGTGTGTGTGTGTGTGTGTGTGTGTGTGTGTGTGTGTGTGTGTGTGTGTGTCGTGTGTGTGTGTGTCGTGTGTGTGTGTGTGTGTGTGTGTGTGTGTGTGTGTGTGTGTGTGTGTGTGTGTGTGTGTGTGTGTGTGTGTGTGTGTGTGTGTGTGTGTGTGTGTGTGTGTGTGTGTGTGTGTGTGTGTGTGTGTGTGTGTGTGTCTTACATAGCTGTACTAGTGGGGCCTCTTGTGAGTCCATGAACACGTCTGTAGGTTGTTGGGGTCTTTTCCTCGTGGATCTAAAGTAGGTATCCCACAATACCTATATGCGCTGGTATATAATCGCTTCAAACACAATATAACATCATTCTGTAAGTGTACTACTGACATTTTACGGGTTTTTGCTTAACTAAACTCAACTCTACCTACAGAAACATACTTGTGGAAACCAAAAATGATACATGGTTCTGTGAGATGTTCCCCCCAAGGTATATCTCGTACTGAAATATAAACACTCACACACAGACAAACATAGATACCCCACAAGTATGCCCGTGTCAATGTTTCCACTGATTGAAACCTTCAACCCTAATGCAATTTAACTGATTGGATACCGATCTTAAATCAGGATCAGGAGTTTGCGTCCTAGCCACTTAAATGTATATTTTGATTCCATTCAGATATCAAACCTGTAACGTTCCAAATAAAATAGGATTGTCTGCTACTCTCTCCATGACTTTATTCGGTTAAATTTGTGTTCGTTTTCCTATTACCCCTAACAATTCCCAACAATTAGTTTTTAATGTGCCAAATTCATATTGACATTCGTGGACAACTTTATGTCATTATAATAAAGGTAAGGATGTAGTCTTGTGTCATTGTTGCAATGATGTATTACGTGATTTTCATATTGCTCTTTAATCATAGAAACTATGTCAAGCCTGATCAATAGAATGTGCGCCACTTCCTCTTCTCTAGGCAATATATAGTCTGGCTGCATGTTACAAGCACTCATGAACCAATTCTTTAGTTCCAATAGTCCCCCCCCCCCCGAAATCTCAGTACTCACTTTTGTTCTTTCTCTTGGATCATGTGGATTGAGAGGAGCAATGGAGATGACGTGTCTAAGCCAGAAACACAAGCGCTGCGACGAGACTCGTACTCGACACACTTGCGGCGTGGACTTGTCCACTGAGCCACAACAGGTTGTCTTTGGATTTTTATGGGGATAATTTGTAGGGAAAATAGAGATATGGTCTCAATACTATCCGGTTGTCAAACATACTAGGTTTAAAGATGCTATTTACAAAAGATCTGTAGTACTGGTTTAATGAAAAATCTTTCATCAAAATTCCACATTTTATTGGTTTCCGGGTGAAAGCATATTACATGTACACTATAACGTGGGACTAATTCACATGTAATAAATAGCTGTAGGATTGGTAGTTTGAACAGGTGAAGTTTACACCTAAGTACCCCTCAGTTGCAATGTTACAATTAACATTGTCCCGCATATTGATTTCTGTGTTAGTACTTTGTCAGTAGTGGGAATTTATGTAGAGGATTTGTCAAAAGCGAAGTGTTCTGTTGTTTTCAACTACTCTCTCCTGTACTATAAAGACATTTTCAGAATACCATCCGTTCACAGAAGGTTTGAAAACATCTGATATTGAAATTATGTTGCTCTGCAAGTACTCAATCTTATCTTTGATTTGTGGAACTTCAAAGTTTTAAAAATACAAACTGTGGTATCTGAGCTATATAAAGAAACAAAATAAGCACCCTATAATACAATACATTGGAACATTATGCTACATGTACCACTAGCAGGATAGGGTTGGATGAACGTATGCTTCAGGTGCATGGTAAAGTTTAACACAGCTGTGTATGAGGGGGAATGGACATGATAAATCAGGATGACCGCAGATTTTTCACTCTTTTAAAGTTGTAAATGATTGTTTGAAGTACAATTATATCAGGAGATCATTTTTAGACCTTAACAGAGACACCTAAAGTATGGAGTGTTATGTAGCTCAGATTTTAAAACCTGTGATAATTATTTAATTACGTATACACACAAATAATATGCACACATTCATGCACGCATGCACATGCACACTCACGAACGCATACACACAAACACACACACACACACACACACACACACACACACACACAAACTCACAACACGCACACAGACACACACATACACATTCATGCACGCACGCTCAAGTATAAGCACAAACACACACGCGCGCACATACACACGCAGTCACACACGCACACACACACACGAAGGAAAGATACATTGCCCTACCTGTAATATACACATTATAACAACGGTGTTGAGGTACCATACCTCTCGAGAGAAGCTTAAATATTTCAATTTAAAGCAGTATAAGCTCCCGTCCGCGCAACTGACTGATACTTCTGTGCCTATAACCCCGTTACACTTAAAAGTATCGTGGCTATAAATAGTCTATGTAAAGTCGCTCTTACAATTAAGTTAGCAGATAAACGGCAGCAGCAACGAATAATTTAACGCCACTACATCAGTCGTTGTTGACCTATATTTCTATTCTTCTGATTGTGCTGCCAGTCGCAATTACCATGTTACTACCAAAGTTAATGCTGGGTTTAATGTTTCTATTATTTGCAGAGACAAATGATATTTAAAACTTGCTGGTACATTTGAAGTAATATCACATATACACAATCAAACATAAGCAAAATACTGCTAGTTCAGGTGAGTAAAGCACTGCTAATGCAAGACACGGAGACAAGGTTTACACATCCGCGAGCACACTCCTAACCTGAAGCACATCCATATTGTTTTTCTATTATTATCATCACCACGAGGAGTAACATCAGTATTAAGAGTAGAAGTAGAAGTAATAGTACAGTAGTAGAAGAATTAGTAGTATAAATAGTAGTAGTAGTATTAGTAGTAGTAGTAGTAGTAGTAGTGGTAGTAGTAGTTGCAGTAGTAGTAGTAGTAGTAGAAGTAGTAGTAGTAGTAGTAGAAGTACAGTAGTAGTAGTAGTAGTAGTAGTAGTAGTAGTAGTAGTAGTAGTAGTAGAAGTACCTGTAGTAGTAAATGTAGTAGTAGTAGTAGTAGTAGTAGTAGTAGTAGTAGTAGTAGTAGTAGATGTAGTAGAAGTAATAGTAATGGTAGCAATAGTAGTAATGGTAGTAGTAGTAGTAGTGGTAGTAGTAGTAGTAGTAGTAGTAGTAGTAGTAGTAGTAGTAGTAGTAGTAGTAGTGGTGTTGGTGGTAGTGATAGAAGAAGTCGTAGTAGAAGTAGTAGGAATAGTAGTGGTAGTAACAATAGCAACAGTAGACTAGTAGTACTAGTAACAGCAGGAGTAGTAGTCAGGTAGTAGTAGTAGTAGTAGTAGTAGTAGTAGTAGTAGTAGTAGTAGTAGTAGTAGTAATACTAGTAGTAGTAACAGCAGGAGTAGTAGTAGTAGTAACAGTAGCAGTAGTAGTAGTAATAATAGTAGTTATAGTAGTAGTAATAACAACAGTAGAAGTAATAAATCACAACCAGTAGCACTAGCGGCAATAGAAACTACGACGGTATTTATACGTGTATTCACCATCAGCTTAAAGAAAAACATATTTTTTAAGGGCAAGTAACAAGTAACGAGTAACATAATAAAGCATTTAAATAGTTGAAACTCACACAACCTGACAGCATTTCGCACTGTAACACAAGACGTGTTTATACACGTATTAAATAAAAAGGTGTAGATTTCACTTGTATTTGCGTAAACATTTTGTGTCTATTTTTGAATGTATTTATGTCAATATTTGTCTATATTTACAACCTACAACGTATTTCAAATGTATTGTATAAACATAATAGGGGACAATTATGTATTGACACTGAATAATATCGATCCAACATAATAACCAGACAGTGTAAACAAAGCGTGCCTGTTATTAACAGCGTTTTATGGTTTAATAAATTCTGTAAATATTCAATAGACAATTTCACTCGCAAACAAGCCAAAAAGGTTTCGAAGAGGGCACTTTACAGACAGGTTATTTACAAGGTCGGCATTTAAAATCTTCTCTAGCCTTTTAACTTAATTGTTGCTCATGATCTAATGATCCATTTGGGAAGAAATCTGATTCATTATTCAAATCCTAATTGTGTCGTCTCTTTCAGGGCGGTTCAACTTGGTTCAATTGTAAAAACAAGACGAGAGAAAACCATCATGATTCATACGAACCTCTCATGTCGTTACGTTTCCTTATGTGGGTATGTAGGTTAAGAGGGCAGACCCATATTGCATGCAAACCTATCCATGAATATAATCATGCATTACTCTCATAAACTCATCTGTGTTCTATCCGCCATTATACAGGGTGGCCCAGAAAAAATGCTACAATTGCGATCGTTAATTTCTTCAACATCATCCACAAAATGTCATTGGTGATTATTTCATGGGTAGAACATTCCTTTTCCAACTAAATGATACCATGATCATTGATTTTGGGTGAGGTGTTTGGATCTTACGGCTATTTTAGAGGCAATGTCATTTCCGAAATTTGATATTTTTTTTTCAACTCCAGCGATCATCAGAACACCGAAATATTCTCGCGTCAAGGCGTGCCATAGAATAAGCTCGGTCGAGACAAAGCGCAGGAATGCCCTCGCTTTGATAAGGAAGACGATGTGAGCTACATCTCTATTGTCATCGCGGTTTGTCTGCTATGACACGCTGAGACGGGAGAATATCTCAGATGTTCCGATGATCGCCGCTCATGAAATACTGTCAAATTTGGGAAACGACATTGCCTCAAAAAAAAAATGGCCGCAGGATCCAAACAAATTACTCAAAATCAATGATCACGGTATCATATTGTTGGAAAAAGAATGTTCTAACCACTGAAATAAAAACCAAAGACATATTGCAAATGATTTTGAAGAAATTAGCGATCGCAGGTGTAGCATTCTTTCTGGGCCACCCTGTTTAGTGAAAAAAGGTGAAATTGCTGGATACGATGAGAAGTAGTAATGCAATATGTACTAAGTTCATTTTCTGTGGGCATGGTGGGAGTGAGGTATAACTTCTCAACCGTGTAATGGTGTACAAAAAGTGAATAGGTGCAAGTTTTCAGGTATTTTGTCGGTGAACGTCCTTTCATGTAGTAAAATATGGTCACATGTCGTTATTGCACAGGTTTGCTATTCCAAACGTTCGTTATTCCAAAGTTTCGTTATTCAAAATGTTCGTTTTCCAAAGGTGTGTTATTCCCAAGGTTTTGTTTTCCAAAGGTGTGTTATTCCAAAGGTTTGTTTTCCAAAGGTGTGTTATTCCAAAGTATCGTTTTCCAAAGGTTCATCATTCCAAAGTTTCGTTATTCCAGAGGTTCGTTTTCCAAAGGTTCGTTTCCAAAGGTTCGTTAATTCCAAAGGTTCGTTATTTCAAAGGTTCTTTATTCCAAAGGTTTGTTATTCCAAAGGTTCGTTTTTCTGACGGTTCGTTATTCCATGAAATTAAAGGTAAATGTAAATAGCATGATAAGAGGTAGTCATCAACTTGGGGTGAAACTATTCCATAACCAAGTAAACTATGCCAAGATTCTGCTGTGAAAATTTTGTAGTCAACGTTAACTCATTCTAAAGGAACTACCATCAATAACGGTTGTGGCAGGCAGATCTGTTGTGTAGCTGTCTATGGGCTCTATTTCTATTCAGCCCGAAAGATATGCAATCGGATATGTTCATGCTTGATTCTCCTTAAGTAAACAAATTAAAGACAAATACTTCCCGCTGGGAATTCCACTCTATTTGAACACCAAATATATTACTTCAAATACCAACAGTGTTACGATTAACACCAACGGTGTTGAAATTAACACCATTTTATCATGTATATTATGAAACACCCCTGTGTGTTTAATACCCAAGTTTTTTGCATTATGTGTTGAATTACATTGCCTTCTCAAGTTCTGCCTACAGAACTTAACTCTTAATATGCCACAGACATTACAGATCTATGGACATTGTGTGTATTGTGTGGTGCAGATTTGCGACTTCGGCATGTTAACAGTTAATTGTGGGATTCACTTCCTGCTAGCTTGCGTGAAACCAAGAACAAGACTTTAATGACTTCCTTCTTTTCAATTGTTAGAATAAAAGGGCATTGACATAATTGGGAGAAGTAGAAAAAATGCCCCCAAGGACTTTAATATGTTGAAACAATTATACCAAGGTATACACCAGCTTTGTGTATCTCCTGGCTGAAAAGAGTTGTCATGAATTTGGTTACTCGTGGAGAAAAATTATTTCATATATTTACCAGTACTGAAAGTTAAAGAGAATACACATTACTGGTTGAGTACTTGCAGAACAACATCATTTTAATATCGGCTACTTTCAAACCTTCTGTGAACAGATGGTATTCTGAAAATGTCACTATAGTACATAAGAGAGTAGTTAAAAACAACAAAACACTTCGTTTTTTGACAAATCTGCTACACAAATCCCCACTGCTGACAAATTACTAACACAGAAACCAATATGTGGGACTATGTCAATTGTTGACACTATAGCAATGGAATGGGCACTTCGTATGGAAAACTTCACCTGTTCGAGCTGCCAATCCCTCATCTTTTTATTGCATATGGAGTGAATTAGTCCCACATTGTAATGCAAATGTGATATACTCTCACTTGGAAACCAATGAAATGTGAAATTTTGATGAAAGATTTTCCATCATCAACCAGTACTGTGTATTTTTTTAATCTGGGGCCCCGATAGGAATTGATCGCACACAACGCTAAATAGATTCACCTCTTACAATGAGTATGATGGTGATTGATTAAAAGTTATGAACACTTGACCATGAAATCTGGACAGCAGACGCCTATAATAGTGTACTTGATTCCAGAGTGGTTTATTCCAAAGTATGACTTCTTCTTATCCTCCCCTTAAACATGTTAAAGCGACATCAAAACAATAGTTGAAAGAGTGTAGTGGCAGTAGGTGAAATAACAACAGAAGTAGGAGTAATATTCACTTTTATACAACATCCAAGTAGATCCTTGTCATTTGATTGAAAGATTGTCGGTCACATGATATTGAATAAATACCCCATTCAGCGCAGCGTGCAATATGGTTATATTTTTGCGTGCATGTTGGTTCTATTTTCGTCCAATTTCACGGTTCATAATGTTACCTACTGTGTGTGTGCAGCGCACGCAGAGTGCACTACACACGTAGTACGCTGGATAAAAAGGACGATCATGTACGTACTGTAGTGAGTTTTAAGTTTGAACTTTAAACATAACCGGGAACATAGCTTACTGCTTTAATAAGGATTAAATGTTTGGCGAAATTTAGACTAAAATGAAGAAACTGAGGCGTTGACTATACACAGGTAGACTACACTGAACATGCTGAAGTTGTGAATAATCCAGAAAGGGAATCAGAATGTATGTAGGCCTATGGCTATGTTTTTCATACTTTACAATCCTCCAATCAAATGACAAAGATCTACTTTAACTGTTGTATAAAACAAATAATGAATGTTTCATCATTCGTTCAATAGTACAAATAGTTTCATTCATTGAAAGATTAAGCGTTCCATTCAACTCGGCTTCACCTCGTTGAATAGAACGTTTAATCTTTCAACTCATGAAAATATTCGTACCATTGAACTCATAAACATTCATTATTTGTATAATAATTATATAACTCTAATATGCATTCACACACATACACGCACCCACCCACTCGTCCACCCACATCCACACCCCCCCCCACACACACACACACACACACACACTTACACATTCACACATACATATATGTATGGAATTATACATATAAAATAGATATACATGTACAGAAAGACAAACAGATGGACTATGTAATAAGTCAATACAGTTGAAATCGCATCTCGATGCGAAAAAATAAGCATTCCTCATGTACAATTTGAATCAAATTAACCAGAAATTGGTACTACAACTTTTTCCTCCCTGAAAAGCACCGAAAACGCGCTTCACTCTGCTCACAACGGAAACAAGCGAAAGACAAGGAAAAAAAGCATAGCTAATGATATAAAAAACCAAATATTCAATGCCTCCATCATTACCGTCCAATGAACACACGTACAATCGAACTAAAACTATGATATGCACGACCGGATAAAGTCGATGCGATATCAGACAACGATCAGAAATGAACTCGTACTTCCTTTAGACCAAAAACGCCCAATTTGCCGCTTGTAAAGTGAGATCCGCCCGCGACGTGCCTTCCGTAGCTAAACGTCTGAACTATGCCCGATGCGGTTGCGGGATGCGACGAGAAAAATAGGCCAGTTTGGTATTTCATAAAAAGATCACGAGACAGCTTTTTTTTAATATAGAATATCATCTCGCCACAGCTATTTTTCCAAATTTCTCAACCACAAGCCTGGTATTTCATAAAAAGATCACCTGACAGTTTTTTTTTATATAAACTATTATCTCACCACAGCTATTTTTCCAAATTTCTCGACCATCAGCCTTTCTTCCAAAGTGCACACAACATGCTCACAATGGCACAGACACACAAATGCATTTAGACATACCCGCATATATGTACACACGGTAATAATACAATTCATAGAACATTGTATGTTATAACCGTAAGTTTATAAATCAACAAACAGATATAGTTACTATAGTTGATCAGAATTTATGATCCTTACAGGATTACATTTCAAAAATGCACCTACTTGATAATGATATTGATATTGATATATGAGTACCTCCTTTGCCATTTCACAGAGCTCTGTCTTAATTTCCTAGCAGCTGTATATAGAGATTAGCCAGAAGCGGCCAGAAGTTAAAGCTGAATTAGACTTTCATACCTCGAATTGTTTGCAAGTGCCAAAACAATGCAATGTACAATGGAAAACGACCAGTTGTTTTGTATTTCAACAAGAATTTGGCATGAACTAGCGTCCATTCATTCTTGGTGCCCTTCACTGCAAAGTCTAGAGTGTTTATTTAACACCAAGGGTGATGTCCAATGTATTTATCAGACGTAAGTTCCAATATCAACACCAAAGGTTTTAATTCAACACCAAAATGCAAACTGTATTAACTGTATTGACCAATAATATCAAGATTAACACCTGGGGCCACTTTCATAAAGTAGTCGTAAGTACCGCAAGACTTTAGGAATGAATTGAAATATAACAAGCCAAAATGTGATTTTCAAAATATCAAAATCACATCTGCTAATGTTCAAATATGCAAACATAGATTAAAATTCTTACTCTTAACAACCATTTAACAGGCATTTCAATCAATGCAAACTTAAATTTGGGGCAAACTTAATTGACATTAATCATACTTTCTTAATATGACAGGAAGAAAAATTGCATTTTACTTGGCACTTTCTATTCGAGTCGTTCGTGAATTCATCCGTAACTTTACGAACAGCTTTGTGAAACAGGCCCCTGGTTATTGTGCAACACTGTGGGTTTGAAATTTTGTCACACATGATTTTTGCCATGTAGTTGTTAGCGTGTATGTTGGGTCAACCGTCAAATGGTAACAATCTTGACATATTACCTAGAACACTAGCAACGAACTATAAGTCTTTTTTGCGTAAAATGGGAAGCGATTTTCATGCAATTGCTTTGTTGACATTTACAGATAAGAATTAAATATAAATTGGTATAGATCACTGTTCAAATAGTCCTCAAGGAGTTCAAATGAACAATCATTCACCCAGTAACGAAAACGCGTACAGTATGTCGTATACTAGTAATCAAAGATGTCGTTTCGTGGTGTTGTCATGGTTTTGTTAAAGGCACATTTCAACAATGTGGAGACCCATTTTAACAAAAAATCAATTTTTATATCTGTCCAATATGAACAACACTCGATCACAAAACTTTGGACATGTATGCTCTCACTAGCAAAATATACACAAATAAATATCAGCACATGAATTCATGTGGATAAAAATTCTATAACACAGCAGTATGTGGAATAAAACTTTAATGGTCGCTCATGGAATTTCACTTCTGAAAAGCACTTCATGATTGTTTTGAACCACATGTTTTCCGGGCTTCATTTTAGACCTTATCAAAAAACTTCTAGCAGGGGAATCATGAAGCTCAGATCTTTTGAACAAGTTACATTCTTACATGATGCCTTTATTATATGTGAATCTTATTGAATAGTAAAATGAAATCTGTCTGCGAATATTGTATCCTTTAACGGATAAATATTTTATGTGTGTTCGTTCATCTTTTATGTCATATTTCAGATTTTACACTACGCTTACAATCATGATTTTACAAATACATGATTGTTGTTGTTTTTGTTGTTGTTGTTGTTGTTGTTGTTGTTGGTTTTAACGACGCATGTTAATCGATGTCCGATTGTTCACACCATGAAATTAGTGCCCATATTGTTTCCTTATTAGTATCTTTAATCCGCTACATGTACCTTTTTTGCATTTTGTGTGTTATATTTTCACTCTGGGGGTTATATATGATTGTCAATCAAAGCACCTGCAGTGCTGTTATAATCCCTTCTACTGCATGGCGGTACATTATTTAACCAAAACTGGACGCATCCTTTTAAATCAACAATAGATTCTTCTTCAACTTAAACTAAAGGCATCGTATAACAATGTTTTCAGTTTAAAAAAATCTGAGCTACACAATGTCTCAATAAGTTCTAAAAATGAAGCCCAGGAAAAATTGCAGTTGAAAATGATCATTACATGCTTTTAAGAAACTGAAAATCATTGAGCGGACATTCCAGTTTTCCCCATAGACTACTGTGTTGCAGAATTTTTGTCAGTTGACAATAATCTATGTGCCGATTTTTACCTGTACGTATTTTACGAGTGACAGCACAACTGTCTGAAATTATGTGTTCTATGGTGTTTATGTGTAAGTTCAAACACTATCAGATAACAAAGTTGGCAGCATTTTAAATGGGGTTTCCACAATGCTAGTGTCTTTAAAGTGATAGGCTAACATTGTGGAGCTTCAAATTAAAATTGTCAAACTTTGCTATCTGAGCTAATAGTAGTATTGGAATGGACAAATAAACACCCTAGAATACAACAGTTTCTAAATTTATGCTGCCACTGGCAAGATATGAATGAATAAACAAATATTACTCGGGGCGAGTAAAAAAAAGTAGCCTAGATCCACACACGGTAAGTGTATGGGAGGAAATGAGCAGGTGAATCCGGTCAACTTACGATTTCCACTTTTTTTAAGCACTAAATAATCATTTTGAAATACAATTTTTTCAGGGCTTCACTTTTAGACCTTGTCAAAGACACTTGGAGGGTGGATGATTATGTAGCTCACATTTTTTAACTTTGGTAAATGTTAGCCAGTGGCTTTAATATACCCTGTTGTCTGGAAGACGTTCTAACAGCAATACTGGTTTTCATGAAATCCATTTCGTAAAATATCCCGTGAGTACCCGGACCTGACAAAACCCTTTTCAGCAGCAAATCCCAAGTATATCCGGGCTGACCTGGGCTTGTGAAGTACCACTCTTAACACAAATTTCATCACTTTCGCAGTGACTATTCCAAGTCAACGGAGGATACTCATTTTCGAATGTCAATCTAATAACAGATAATATCGAAAAAGCTCATCAAAATGATTTTGTTTAATTATCATAACATAATTTCACTGTCTTTCTTCGAACAGTTATCACATACCGCCTTTGATATGACTTGCTTCCCTATGGGGAAGCAATTCATAGTTGTAGTCATTTAATGTTCCGCCACAAGTTTGGTGCTCTTCAAAACTATATAATTATATAAGATTTAGGTAGCTCTAAAGAAAATCAACTGTGCCGCAGTTATTACGTACCGCCTTTGATAGGAAAGCATGTCATATAGTTCTAGTCATTTAATGTTCCGCCACAAGCTTGGTTGCTCTTCAAAACTAATTATATAAAATTTAGGTAGCTCCAAGGAAAAATCGACAGTGCCGCAGTCCCCCGCATTCTGTTTGTCACATGAAAGTTTGCATATTAAATCTAATGACATCACATATTAATATACGTTTTTACCTTTCACCATTCAATTCCAATATATCAGTATATGCAGACGTCGCGTGGCTTAGCGGGTAGGGTGTGTCTCCTAATTACGAGAGTCCCGGTTCAAATCCTGTCACAGTGTCCGTGCCTTTGGGTAAGACACTTAATTCATCTGCACAGCCCTCTCTAACCAAGAGTATAAATGGGTACATGAGAGGACTGAGAAATCCACCTGTGACACAATTAGCCCACGGAGGTCTGCCTCCATGATTAGCTCCTGAAAGCCTAACAGGCAGCCAGGCTACATAGGAAACTCCCCAGGGAGTGAAGATGGCACATATTTGTGCAGGCTTGATATTCATTCCAATGATTGGGGGCATAACGTGTGGAGTCGTTTAAGACCGTGTTTTTGCTGTGATACAAGACAATAAACATCACCTTAACATTTACCTTTAACTTCAAAATCTATTTGGTTAATTGTTGTGCCATCATTGTATTCACCCGACACAAAACTGATTAAAATCCCATCAGCAGGTCTGATGGAATGGAGCATACATAAAAAAAAAAATGTCGGTTTAGACTAACACCCCAAATGTTAATGGGACAGCACCGTGAATTTCTCATCAATGATTTAATTTTCGGTGTCGTTTTTATATTGTATCATAAGGGGATTATTTTCAAACCCGTTAATGTTAGGGTCAAAGTCATGGGGGAAGTCTTTAAATAACACCTGGTGTTAATTTTAACACCCAAGTTTTTGTTGTGTATCGATTAATGCGGTGATAATATGTATGTCTATATAGGGCGCTTTACTTTGATCTCTGAACTTTGAAATCCAAAATATCATCAGTTCCGAGTAGTGAATAATAAGATAATATAACGGTGGTTTTGTTGGACTGTCATGTCCTCAATCTCATGTTTCTATTGGCAGTCCATCTTCTGCGATTTTATCATCACTTCATTAAATATTTTAAACAAAATAGGCGATGTAATTTAACTTAATGTGTTTAATCTGATCTTGTCATGCCTTATTTTCAATATCTTATAAATGCGTTGTTTTGCTATGTTGTTGTTGTATTATATGTTATGAGTGCAGAAGAAAATAAATTCAAATAAAATAAAATGAAATAAATCAAGTAAAATTGAGAAGCACGGTTTATGACACCCATGACAGAGTCGTTTTGCTTCACTATACTTACAAGTATCACAATCAATTACATGATAGCTTTAAACTTTAACCGGATGAGATATGGAATATGCCTTTTAAGATTGCATACAAGTTGTCTCACATTCAATAAGTTGATAAACTGACAGAGTAGAAATCGAATTTACATTTCGACTTATCGCTGCTACAAGTGTCGTTTAATTAACTCACTAATTTCACTGAGTACATTCGACAAGCAAAATAAACAAATATAAATGAATAAATAAATAAGTCAATAAGTCAATAAATCAATAAATAAATAAACGAAATATCTACTCATCACAGACTAACATTTTTGTCCCTTTCTGAAACAGCGAGTAGGCTTTTACGTCAAAGTATTAAGTCATGTTTTCATTCTTTACTTCCCATCTCTCGGAGGGGGGATTAAGTATCAACTAAAATATTACACGCGTAATTTATCCCCGACGCACGCAAATTATGGGTGCATTTCTTACAATTTTCCTGGACAAACACGTATAAGGCGACTTGGGATTTCTCTGCCAAAACGTTCCCCGTAGGAAGATGGGCAATCAGTTTTAAGTGGTTCATATTTCCTCTATACCGAGAACGATTTAGGATATCACTCCGAAGCCGTTACCCGCTTTGATAAAGTTGGATATGTAGGAATAGACAGATGCATTAAAGTAAATTGGTTTACCATAAATATTGAAGCTGAGTGTTGCCTTTTGCAAGTAAAAGATTTCCGGCTGGATCATACCACATTATTTGAAGGGGTGAAGTAAATTATTTGAGGGGATGTTTGTGATCAAATTTAACGTTTGTGTAGGTCACTTTTTTTGCTTGCGTGATGTTACATCCAGAACAACGAGATTACAATCACTGCTTATTTGTTCTTGAATGTTTGTGAACTACACATGTATCTTAAAACTCAAAAGCAAATTCTAAGCAAACACTACTGTTTTTAAAAATGTTGTTCAACTAGCAGTCGATCAAGTAGCAGTATGATGTACATGCTACTGAATAATAGATTAACATCCATAAAGAAGAACACAAACCATACAGAAAGGGCATGTGATTAACATTCCTGTTATGTTGAACACGCTAAAGTTGAAGTTGAAGTAATCACGTTCCAAGCAAATTATTTTGCGCTTTATCATTCTGTAATGTTTAGCCCACTTATAAACAAACAAGCAAATTAATAAATACATAGATAGATGATTAAATTAATAAACACGTAGTTAGGTTTTACTCGAAAAATAATCGCGCTCCAGGTATGGATCAGCATGCTTTTTAAAAGCGCTTTTTTGCAATTTGATAAGTGAGTTTATGAGAAACATTTCACTTACGCCTTTTATGTGTATTTTCTGTGCGATAATTCATTTTTCTCATAAAATGTAAAATAAAAACCCTCTTTATATCAACCACGTTATTTTTCCATATTGAAATAATATACATTAATTTTTACAGATGAAGAAATAAAACCGCCATCCAATCACTCACTTAATCAATTGATCAATCAATCAATCAATCAATGTCTCAAACATAGAAATAAACAAACAAACCAATCAATATATCAATCTATCATCAAATGTCACAAACATTCAATACTTTTTTTGTATAAACGATCCAAACATATAAGTTGAAATGAAGATTTTCACGGAAATTGGTATTTTGATATCACACCAATGGCGTTTTTTGTCAACTTTTTCTCAAATACATGTACTACGGGGTTTTTTTTATATAAAACGTGGTGTGTATAATAGCTTTACCCCTGGCTACATTTATCAATCCTTCCACTGGGACCACCATGCCAACATTTGATCACTTCTTCTTCAGTCTGTGAATCTGTTCTGCTGCGTGTACATGTTGGCGACTTACCAAGTCTGATATGGGAAGAACTGAGTCTTTCCATAACAGATGTCTACGTAGGATCTGCTGCGTTTTCTACTCGAACAAGATTTCTAATAGTTAACTTTAGACAAGGACAAGATGCCAAAGTGTTTTAAATTAAAAAAAAAATCAAACTCCGACGTATCCGATAGCTTGGCCACGTCACGTGCTCAGGATGGACCAATTACCCAAAGTAGCCCTAACATGGACACCACCCGGCAAGAGGGAGTCTGACAGACCAAAACTCACCTGGCGGAGGACTGTATTAGCAGAGCTGACTCGGACGAATCTTACCTGGGGCCAAGCACAATCCAATGCTAAAGACAGAGACAGGTGGAAATAAATCACTGCGGCCGTATGGCCCACTAAGGACGAGTACGATTAATGATGTGAAATGTGATGTCTTCTGCGAAGCGGGTAGGAAATGAGCAAGCATGTTTCCATAGTTATTCCAAATATCATTTGAATTAGATCAAATAAACATCAAGATACAGTAAAACCTGTCTTAGTAGCAACCTCTCTATAGCGGCCAACATGTCTATAGTGGTCACTAAAAAAATGACCTTGAAAAGAAAATGTGTTAAATAACCTGTCTATAGCAGCCACCTGTCTTCAAAGGCCACATTTTTGTTTCTTTTGGGTGACCACTATAGATAGGTTTCACTGTATGTTCTTTCTTCATTTAAGATATCAAAACTTCCGTGAAAAAATATAATTATACTTGTGTTTATAAATTATTATAATTTATTATATTATAATTATGTGAGAATTATGAGTATAGTCGCCGTTACTGCTGGTTGCGCTAGGCAAGCCTAGGGGCATTTGTTCTCTGTTTTTAGGCTGTTGGTGTTTCCTTTGAATTGTCATGTGCTATTAATAGAGTAATCAATAAATCATTGCATTGCAACGAAGTTTCGGCCATTACTTTTGGTAAATTTTTGGAAGTGTCCAAATCAAGACGACGGCTATTTTTTTTCCTTTATAGAACATGAACGAAGCCTGCATACAATTTTCTCTGGAGATCTATTTTGTTAAACGTGAGTGTAAACGCGAGGCCATATCAAGCTTGCACCAAAATTTGTACCAATCATATTCCATACGGGAACCCTGACGACTGTTAAGTTGGTCAAGGGTTAATTCATTCATAAAGTAGTTTGTTTTAATTCATCTGAGGTACCTGCCCATATGTACTCTATGGGTGGAGAGACGTACGCAGATTCAGTGTCTTACCTATATGAACACAAATGCCGTGAGTGGACTCGAACTGGAAATTTCTCGCTCTTGAAGTTACTTCCTTCAAACCTTTGTTCTCACTAAGCCACGATGCTTCCCTTACATGATAGAGTTGAATGATTCAACAAACTACATTCTGCGTTTATTAACGATGTAATCAACTACGGCACGATTTGCCTGTATGTGAATAAGAATGAAGTACAGTTTGAACTTTATAGCTCAGGCAACTTGCCTGTATCCTTCTTGTAATCCCAGTGTTTAATGCCTGCATTTACTTTCTCCGGCCCATCATCTGGTTCATGGTCGTGTCGAATGCATTGCGTAGGAAACTACTTTGATAATATCAAACGTGTTTTCTGTGAAATCTGTTCCATTAACTTCCTATAAATTGGAAATCAATTTAAACGGCTAGTGAACCAATAATTCCTTCCGAATTCGCAGATGTGTATTTATGGAAATGTTGTCCGTATAATGGCATTTCACAAACACGATGTTTCTTTTTACTTATATCTTAAAAATGCACGATACAGATTTAACCCAAGCTTATCAACAGTTGCGTAGCATGATTCTGGCAGTGGTCACAACATTGAATTTGCTGATGCCCGCGTAATTATTTATGAAAGTTACGTTCTGGTCAAGTAAAGTAAGAGAAGCAATCTTGATTAAGGAGACTAATCCTGACGGAATACAGAACCTGAAAATTCTACATGTATTGTTAGCTACTTATGGGCCAGAGATCTGTAAGTTTCGTGTAAGAAGCGGTTGATGGTGAAGGAATCATTTGGTATGAGAAAGTCCTAACCCTAACCCAAATACTGAGGTTGCAGGAAGCATTAACGAGTTATTAGTGAACAATTTCCCAACCTATGATTTTTTTTAAAAAATCATATGAAAACATCCGTTCGTTAAAGGACAGAGAAATGTTTGGGACCAGTCAAAAATGCCTCACGAACCAAATTATTTGCAGCGGTGTACATGTATAGTTGCCTGTTACCAGGGGGGTAGAGCCAAAAATTCCCGGTAACTAAGTCCAAAATGTGCGTCGTTTCCTTTCATTTTCCCGGTGGTTTGGATTTCCCCGCTCATTTATTTCAAGGGGCAGTCTGCCCCCCCCCCCGCCCCGCTGCTACGCCACTGATTAGTTGAAACATATGCCAATTTATACACTGCCGATAGTGTATAATCAGGCCGGAATAATGAATAATTGTACAAGAAGGAGGAAACGTATATGGGCAATTCCAGCGTTAACGGAAATTACATTTCAGAGAATTTTTGTAACTTCAAAAGGTACATTAAGATAACACAACCTATTTATTATGAACTCATAAAATGGAAATCACACACATATGACCCTAAATTGTAAACAGTGCAGTTTCAATCACTTTCATTTGCTTCGTGTGGAAGTTACTGCACATAATGTTAGCCGTTACGGACATTACATTTTTTGGGACATGACTTTTGTATCCTTTTGCATTCATTGAAAAAGTCTGTGAGTTTAAGCACCAGTTAAACCAATTTACCCATAAATTGAACAGTAAGGAAAGTGTTAATATGAATAAAGTTAATATTAGTGAAACAGATGAATCAATGTTACCCTCTACAGCCATAATTATGGCGTTACGGACATTGACATTTTAAGCGTACGGACATTACAGATTTGTCCACTTTCTTTAAGTGTAAGGGTCACATGCTTGTATTAATATTTTTGGTTCTTTTCACCTGGATAGTACATCATAGACATTTCAAAATGTTGCCAAAGCACTTTTATGAGATCTTTATTTCAAAGTTGCCAATTTGAGGACTATTGGGTATAGACCCATTCTTTATTAGTTTTTGTTGACCTTTTTTAATTGTAAGAATCTAAAAGACTTATTTTATGTCTGCAATGTAAATGGTGATGTATAAATGACATGTAGAACAGTCTTTGATTTTTTGTAATGAAGTTGAATGGCGTAATAATTAAAAAAGTGAAATTAAAGAAGCGTTACGGACATTACACTATTCATTCACATCAGCTGGGACTTCTATACCCAAGCTGAACATAACTCTATACTAAATAACAGCTTTTATTCTAATCAAAACAAATGCATAATAGTTCAATAAAAGCTTCAGTATTCATTTTGCATAAGAAAGGATCTGCTTTAATTATTTTTCATTTGTATTAACACATTCTATTAAGTATCAGAAATGTCTGTTTGGAGAATATTCTACGTCCATATCAGCTTGGAAACAGGAGTGGTTCCTGATGTCCATTGTGGGAGAGGGTAGCAAATAACTCTTCTTCTTCTTTGTGTACAGTGTACACAAAGAATTCATGGATCCTGGTCTTTTCGAGAATTATACTGTTTCTCAGTAGTGGATCCTTCTTGATCAAAGAAACTGCTTACGCAGATCTTTGTGTCCTTAATTTCCAACGAAGAAAAGACCCAAATTGAAGCTATTCGTATAGCAGGAAGTTGGTTGTTCCTCTTCTGATCCTCCTGTAATTCTCCAGCATCAATGAAAAAGAGTACATTTGCTGAGCTTGATTTTGTTGCTGTGTTGCGGCCATGCAAACGATCAGAGAGTGAATGGCATGGGACTAGTACAATTGTACACACACAAGGCTGGAGATAGGATTAATCAAAACCAAAGTGAAATAGTGCATTATTGCGGAAAAAATGTCCCAAATTAATGTTAATAATAAGGCCAGGGCATCCATTTATGACAGATATCACACTGGCAGTGTTTGATACCAAGGTTTTTGAACTGTAATCATATGCAGCTATACTTGTCCTACAAATTGTAATGTCCGTAACGCGTTGGTCATGTAATGTCCGTAACGCTTTTTTGAGGTGATACGATGCAAATTCTCGAAAAAATTTCTGGATATGTTGTGGCGATATCACATTTTAGCTTGCATTTGAAATTTAGAAGCAAATTGAACCAAAACATAGTGTACTGCAAAAACTTTTAACCTAAAATGTTAATCGACATTACAACTTCCAGCGAGAGGGAAATCTAGAAACTGCAAATGGCCATTTTTCAGAAAGATATATTTTCTTTCGGTATCCAGCAGGATGAAAGTTAAAAATGAGTCCTCAGCTTTATTCTAGCATGAAAATAATTACCTGAGAGTCATCTGATAGCACAATTTTTTGACAACAGAAGAAATACATACAAAAACACACTGAATTTTACTGCACTGCTTTTGAAAATCCACTATATTTCAATAGCTCAAAAAATTATCTTCGCGACTTGAGCCACAATTTTTTTCATCATGTCATGTTCTTATGACCCTTCCTGAATACTTTCCAGGGTGAAACAACGTTGTTCCTTGATTTTCAATTTTCCACCCTTGGGTAACATTTTACGTGGAATTGCCCATATGACTATAAAATTTTCACAGCAGAAATCTTTTGTAGTATTCTGGGAACATTATGTTTTAAATGTAGGACTTCTTCTAATCTTGCCATCTCCCTTTAAGTCTCATTCACACAAATACCAGCAGCACCCACATATACCCCAATATACGGCTCTAATTATTTTGTTGAATCGATTCGTCTACTCCCAAAGCTACCCCATGTATAGTGCAAATCGATCGCAGAATGTCTATTTTGGTGGTTTCATAACTTGGTGTGACGATTATTATCAAATAATCGTTCTCTGCACGGCACAGAGAAAATCTGACATTTGTTGATACACTGAAAAGAAAGTAACAACTGAACGAATGTTTCATCTATTTAGCCAGGTAGAAGGGAGATAGATTGACAGATAAGTAGATAGAGAAATTGACAGATACATGTACATTAATTGATTGATTGATTAATTAATTAATTGCTTGCTTGCTTGCTTGCTTGCTTGCTTGCTTGCCTCAGTAATAGAAGGGGATAGAAAAACAGATTTATACATAGATACACATACAGATAGACAAAATCAAGATAGGGAGGTAGGTTGATAGATAGATAGATAGATAGATAGATAGATAGATAGATAGATAGATAGATAAATAAATAGATAGGTAGATAGATAAATGTTTCTGATTGGAATTATGTATTTTGCTTTGCTCGATTTTTTGATAACTCTGTGAATGATTTTTTTTTTAATATTGCTCACAGTAATAGTGGCAACATCAATTTGCAACCCTTATGCTACAAACGCTTTCTTTCGTACCTGGTACGAAGGAATTGCTTCTCATAATAATATCTATATAATATACAAAAAAAATCATTGATAATTACATGTTTTAGTTTTAGTGTCTTTAAGATGATAAAGTGTGTTTGTACATTACCGAAGTGAAAAAAAAAATGTTACTTGCCTGATGGAAGTTTTTCAACCGAACATACCAGTATGATACTAAGAAGACTAGACCCCCACGGGCACGGTAGGAAGGCAAACATCTAACTCTCTTCCACCCGTTATTCAAAACTATTAATGACTAGAGAACTCCTTTTTCCCATACCGTCCGCCCCTGGCTAGCAGGCAATCATACAATAGCGCGCGGCGCAGAACACAGGTGCATGGGAAACTGTCGAAATTATTTCTTATCGATTTAGTTGTGAATGTGACTTAGTTTTGGCTGAATATAGACCATTCCCAGTGAAGGAAGTAGTGATCCGTAAGAAATAAACATGGATTCGATGGTCTGCCTCGGGAATTAATTTCGAAATATCGGATAGTAAGGCAAGTTTTTTTCGTCCCTTTGTTGACATAAGCCGCCAAAGAAGTTCGGAGAAAATGGCCAAGAGGCAAGTTGATTCAATGACATAATGAACCACGGAAGGAAAGGAAAAGTTACATAACTAGCTGAATGTACGAATCGAAAGCTCTGATTCAGCTAAATTTATATTGAATAAATAGTGAATAAAGTAAGTGCATATCACTACGTGAATATAAAAATCTATAAATAAACTTCTTTGAAAAGTATTTATATATGTATATATGTATATATATCATGTATATATATATACGTATGTAGAATGACAGTTTATTTTCAAATAACAACTTGCCATTGCATTACTATTTCCTGACGATGTAAGATGTGTGTGTGTCTCTTTTGTCGTTTGTGTTATAAATGTGTGTGAGTCCGTGTGTGCATTCACACGTATGTGCGTGTGTGTGTGCGTGCGTGTCGTGTTTGTTTGCCTATTTGTGCGTGCGTGTTTGTTTGTGTGTGTGTGTGTGTGTGTGTGTGTGTGTGTGTGTGTGTGTGTGTGTGTGTGTGTGTGTGTGTGTGTGTGTGTGTGTGTGTGTGTGTGTGTGTGTGTGTGTGTGTGTTTCTGTCACTCCGCGTATATTACTTGTCCACTTAATATATTTCGATAATTAGGGTGGGTAAAGTCGTGAGAGAGCACCCCAAAATGCCCTGATCAAGGGTATAAACAAACAACTGTACAGTTTTACCTTTCAGCGGTGACAGAAAAGTAAACGTCATCAGACTTATATTCTGATGTTTTACAAGTACAATTAATATCATGACGCCAAAATAACGGGGCGAAATATTAAACCCTTTTCAGGGACATATTTGTAATATCAACTGTAAAATCTGTGGAGTTTTCTTTCATTGAGATGGAGAGGGTTAAACTTCATTTATATATAATTACGTCGTGACCCATTTATCGCATGTGAATATTACAAGAATAACTTAATTAACTTGGTTTACTTAACGCCAAAGTTTTCGAATAACATATTTGACTTGTTATCCGTAATAGTGAATAACAACAATTTTACCAAATGGATTTTGGCAATCAGCAAACCTAGAAGGCATTTCGTGAAATTACCAAAGTTACCAAAACAGGTCATCCAATTATCTTTCACTTAGATTACCGATAAATCCCCATAGTCGGATATGGTTCCTTCCCTATTATGGATAAAACGAAATGCGATATAGCATTAAAATGCGTCAATTCAAAGATAAAGTCTAACGCTGATCCTATTGCTATTTCCCAATTTATACATAAAGTGGTTTATCTTGGTGAAGTACATGACGTATAGTAATTTAATCAATATACTTCGACATTTCTCGCCAAGTAATATAAGGCAAATGCCAAAGTAGATTTAGGCAATTTCGCAGAACACGAACAATTTTCTGAACCTAAACAAATTAAAAGTGAAAGACGTATACACGGTGGTAAATATTGTTGCAGTATTTACACTGGGACCTCAACGTGTCATTGATAGTTTCAATCAAATTACTTTTTTTCCGTTTTTGGAAACACTGTCTCACTGTAAAGTGTTTCAAAGCGAGTAGACTGATAGAAGGTTCGTTTAACAGTGCAAATATATGTGTGTAATAATACTTACCATTCGAAGCAAGAATGTGGCAATAACGCTGCTAAAATGGTTGTTAAATATTGCTTGAAATAAATGAAATACGTATATACATTTGCTCGGTCTACTTTGAAGAAACTAAGGGAAACCGCACACTACACGATCGGTCTACGATCCGATTTCGGAAAAAAAAAACATAGAATAGCGTTTGATATAAATATTTCCAGACATCACAAATTGTTTATTACAATTATGAATACTCATACAGATAGTAAAATCGAAAATTCGGACCGTTTTGAGTTCTCTAGTTGGAGGGAAAGCCAAGTCGGCTCCGAATCGCAGCGACGTGAAAGAAGTCTCACGATTGCCTACGATTTGAAAATTATTTGGCCCTTAATCCAGGTTCAAAGCTGACAGCGCAGCGAAAGCCCATTTTATGTATTCATATTATCGTTCAGAACCCGAATCAAATAAGTTTTATTTGTTTAAAAAAAAACATTTTGCTACTGCGATTTATTGCCAAAATCGGACGTAGCCGATCGTGTTGTGTGGGGTAACCCTCAAGG
>JZLH01S0017904.1:33737-51070 GCA_001188425.1 Eucidaris tribuloides | reverse complement strand
CGAATTACGTGGATAGCATGCTACCACCAGGTCTTCATAATAAAATATGATAGCTAAATAATATACATGTATAACACTCTGTACTTTGCAAGCTTTAAAGCGTGAATTCTAGTAATAGGGGTTTACAACATCGGAAGTTTGTGCACTTTTCCAGGTTACACGTGAACGTAAGGGGATTATGAAATAATTCACTGAAATTTATTCAATACAACAAGACTGTACTTTGAAGCATATTACACCCCTTTTACCTCAATTTATATAAAACATAATAATTGCGTTCACATACCACTAGTATCCAGGTACTGTAAAAACTGAAAAGCTATTTCAACATTTAAAAGGGCCGAGTAGTGGCCACCTTTCTACATGTTGTATTTAACCTTTAGCATGCGGGATCTGAGACTATAAATGTTGAATCCATCTGGATAAAAGGTGGGATATAACTTATAGAAAGTGCTGTAAAGTGAGGTCTCTCCTCTGCCCGTTTAAATGTTGAAAATAACATTTCTATTTTTAGAGTGAGGTTATAACAAATAAGTTCTGAGAGTGAACTTAATGTGGCACATTGAACGACATAAAATGGTAGATGAAAAAAATATAAGTAGAATATTAAGAGGAAGAAAGAGAAAGAAACAGTACAATACTATTTGTACGATACATGATGTAGTGAATTTTCAAATGTTTACAAAAATTGGAGTCTTGACTAAGCACTGATTCTACTCTGTAAATGTAAAACATAATTACTGCAGGCTTTCCTAAGTTATACAGCGATAAAGGGACATCAATATATTCTATAAACTTTACTTCAAACTTGCCAAATATTTTCATGTATTCGAATTTACAACCGTTAAAAATGTATATCGGCAACAAAATATGACAAATAAACTAATATGAATAATTTGTGATTCAAGCAAACCAATTAAGTCATTTTTGGTCTGCATTCCTGAAATGCAATTTTTCGCCGTATCGTAGAAAATCGCCTTCTTTGATCTGCTTCACGCAATTAACTACATCTTTCGTAACGCAAGAATGCCGTGTTGACATTTAATGAGATTTTTATACGAACGATTTTCTGTCAATGCCATGCTACGCATTACTTTTACATCAACGATTAGGACATTGGCTACTGTTTATATTGTATTTCAATGACATTCAAAGGAGCTACAATTCTAGAAAGGTTCAATGGTATAGCAGTACTAGTGACATATATAAAGGGGAAGACCTACCCCCTCCAAGAATAACAAATAAACATTGGACACTTCATAGAAAACGTGTGCAGTAAATAAAGGTTATCCTCTTCCCCTTGGCTCCTTACGAGAAACTTTTTGGATGGGTAATCTTGTTCAGAATACAAGGAAAGAATTGAAAATTCTGGGGGGGGGGGGTTCCTGTAATGGTTCCAACCATGTCATAGGTGTTGATGTTCATATAAGAAATCACGATGAATTTAACATTCATTGAGAATATTTTGAATGACATTTGTTATAACCCACTTTTTGAACTTGTAAAACATCCATTTGTGTTAGAAATCTGCATACATGCATCAATGTGTGTTTAAAGGCTAACATCAAACGTCACAAAGGCAAAATCAGTTACAAACTTCTGATCAAAATAATGTATGCAACCGAGTTAAAACCAAGACGGGAATAAAAATGTAAACCCACTTGCAAGGCCGGTCGGAAATCTTTGTCCCGCAATTAGTACAAAGAATATTACATTCATGTTTCCCGAATTCTTTTAACAGTTGTACGTTTATGGATGTTATGAAAGTATTGTGGAAGCTACTGTAATTGATTTTAAAAACTACTGGTATGATACTTTTTTCAATTTCGGAAATATTCAAAAAAACAAAGTCATAACTTGGTATGCTTCATCATCACTGTGTTGATCCTGTTCGTATGAGTTAACAGGTTCTTGCTATGATCGGAGTCGTGAGTTTTAGAACGGGGGTATTCGCTCTTTAGGAAGCGATATGTTACTGCACATGCACTAGCTGTCTTTTGTGAAACATTTACTTTCAAATGATAGAATCAATACTTTTGCGTGTCATCACCTGCACAAGCACGTGCCACTACATTCGTTATAAGTAATTGTATAAAACTGGATTTTCTACATTATGGCCCGTCCTTACCCGTATATTCAAGTTTTACGATATCAATGTTCATTAATTTTGGCTGTCCGTCTATTCAAGGTCTACTTATAATAACGGCAGCCCTCTGCATCCAATGTAAATAATGCGGAATGGATCGTAAATTAAGTTATTATTTCGATCATATGACTACTTTATACAATTATCTATTGTATCATTTTTGTTTCATAAAAATATTTTCTGTATTATGTCAAATGCTTTCTGAATCATAGTTTTGTGTTTATTGAACCTACTTATGTTATTAATCTCATCCTTATGAAAGAACATGTGAAATGGCGAAAATAAAACCTTTCAAACAAAATTAATAGAAACAACATAAAACTTGCGCACACGTCGACTGTCCGTGAAACATCACCACCGTGAAAAATACTAGGACATCTGGTTTGTAAAGATGTATTTTAAGAAACAACAGAAACGATACCCACACAAAAAAATCATCTGTCCGTTGGATTGCTTAACGTAATATCTCACGATCAATTGAGTTTGCAAATATGATAAACGGTGCAGTATTTTAATTCAGTTCACCTGCCATGTCAGCAAAATGGGTCGGTTGTAAGAGATGGTGGCAAAGAGTTTAAATGTTGAGTGGTGCTCAAGCAACCGTTATTGCATTTCATTATTTTCCGGCAAGAACGACGCAGTTGACCAATTAAACAGATATTTTCTCAATGCATGCGTATAGATATCACTGTCAAAGCCAAAATTCTGTGTTGTTGAGGCATTTCTGTTTGTATTCCATTGAAGCGAGTTTCAAGGCAATAACCGACCACGCTGCTTCATAGCAGCACATAGCAGCAACAACAACAACAACACACACACACACACACACACACACACACACACACACACACAAACAATCTCCTGGGTCTTTGGTTCCGCGCTCGCGTTCCACTTTTCTCGGGTAAGGGTTTTTGGAGAAACTAATTTTCTGGTATAAATTCACACGAGAAATGCCAAAACGTGATATTTATCGGAGAATTCGTGTTGAATATTCGAGAATATGAAATACACCATGTAGGGGTTCTATATCTTGTAAATATTCCCGATATGGGTTTAAAATGTTTCAAAAATACGATTATCCAAGCGAAGGTATAAGAGGTGTCTTTCAAGATCTAGGTATAGCCCAACCTTGATATGCTAAGTGAGGGGCGGACGTACAAATTGATAGTTGACTGTTCAGCGTAGATATGTATGTATTGATATATATTTTTTTGCTGAATTAAAGCACAATAACAGAATAATTCCTTACCAAACGAGAAGCAATTGAGTGACAGAGATCTGTGTATGATATTACGATGTTGGAATCTAATATAAAGTAATAGGCTAACATAGGGATCTTCAATTTTTTAAACAAATGTCAAACTTTGATGTCCGAGTTACATAGTAGTGTTTAAATGGACAAATAAACACCTTAAAATACAAAGGTTTGGAAAGTTATGCTGCCACTGGAAAATATGCATGAATTAACCATTTCCACTCCGGTGTAGGGTAAAATAGCATAGATCTACACACAGTAAGTCTATGGGAGAAAATAGGCATGGAGAATACGGTCAACCTAAGTACTTGTAAATTTTCATTTCATTTTGAAATATATCTTTTTCAGGTCTTCATTTTTAGACCTTATCAAAGACACTTAGAGCATGGAGGATAATGTAGCTCACATTTTTTTACATTGTGGTCATCGTGAGCCTGGGGCTTTAAGATTATCTGGATGAGTAGGTTTGTGTGTATGTGCATGTCTGTTTTTTTGTAGGACTGTGTGATAGTGTCGGTCTGAGTGATTGTGATTGTGATTTAATCGGTCAAATGTATTGATTATTGCAACACTTTTTTTCCTGACTGTGTCGGATACAAACAAAATCTTTGTTTCTCGCCAATACGAATTTGCCGCTTATATGTGTCCCAGTTGTATTTACTTTGCGCAGACGGTACCTCCCAAATCACACGCATAGCTTCAAAGGGCTCACCCGCAATCGATTCAATTTGCATGATGGACCCCATCTCCTATACGCAAATTCACCTATTGACATGTGGTTTCTTTTTGACCATGGAGGCAAAACCATAATGACATCACTATACCTATTTTTGAATTTGTTTTGGCGGAGATATGTAAAGAAAACCACAATCGCATTTTCTTTTCCTGACCTATCACCTAAATTAGACTCGCTTCATGTGGTAACTCGCCTGGTTAAACGCAAATGTGCTCAGTGTATTACTTTAAGGTGAAGAAAGCAGAAGAAGAAAACGTTGGTAGGAGAGGTGGCGATGGTGACATATTATTTAATTATTAACTCGCCATGTGTATCGAAGCAAGGATTGCATGATTGTCAAGGTCGAAATCGACAATGATTTCGACTCACATTTTTGTATGGAATGTGCATTCATCTGCGTGGGTATAACATATTGGAATGTTTGGGGTTCATCTTGGACAAAAATAGACAATTTGTGTTTTATTTTCAGACGTCTGCATTCAAATATTCAATGACGATATTATGGGCATGTTTATTCTGGAGAATTAGAGCTGCACGCTTGCACGCAAATATGTAGTCACTAAAATGCAGCCAGAATCTACCCTCTAAAATCAAATAAATGCGGAGGGAAAAGGTCTTAAGAAGAGACCTTACAAAAATATGTTATCTACACATTCTTTTTCAAGGTCATGCGCACATTTGATAATCATGTTAAAAATATCATAATAAAGTTATTGTAACAGATTCATACGAACTACATTCCTGGTAATAAATGCATGCATTTGACATTCAAAGCACAACGTGTATTAAGTGTCATTTTAATTTCATTAAAACATTCTCAGAATATTCAAACAACCTCTATAGACCCATAAATATTAAAAGGAAAAATCCTGAATTAGTAATTTTCTTTCTGTGCAAATGTTTTGTGTATACATGCAACCTGAGGGAAAGATCGTTTTGAAAGGTCATTTACACATTTCATAATTGTTAAAAAGCAATGAAGTTATTGTAACAGATACATTCGAAATACATTCCTGGATATTTCTGATATTTAAGGCACGATATGTTTGTGAAGTGTCATTTCGATTTCATTAATACATCCTCAAATATTCAAACAAGAACTTCAGACTGGGAAGTAGTGAAAGAAAAATCCTAAGTTATTGATTCTTTCTGTACATAACGTATGTTTATTGTGTACATACAACCTGAGCTAAGGTTCTTTGTCAGGGCCATGTACACATTTTATAATAACGTTATTGTAACAGATACATAGGGACTACATTCTAGTATATGAATGCCTCTGACATTTAAGGCAAGGCATGTTTTTGAAATGTCATTTCGATTTCATTGAAAACATCCTCAACTATTCAAACAAGCACTATAGACCTGGGAATAGTAAAAGACAAATCCTGAATTAGTCATTCTTTCTGTTCACATGTTTATAGTGTAGAAGAAAATTCTTTGTCAAGGTCATGTACACATTTCATAATACAAAATTACTGTAACAGATACAAACTGACTACATTCCTGGGTATAAATCCGTCTAATAATTAATGTAGGACATGTTTATGAGGTGTCATTTTGAGTTCATTAAAAACATCCTCAGAATGCCAGCACTATAACAGACCGGAAAATAGTAGTATGAAAAATCTTAAATTAGTCATGCTTTCATATATAGAATTTTTGTGCACATACACCCTGAACGAAAATTGAATGTGAAGGTAAGGTACACATTACAAAATTATTAAGTACCTTACAAAAACGTTATTATAAGACATAATTCATATGCAGACTACATTCCTGGGTATAAATGTGTTAAACATTTAAGGCAAGACATGTTTAAAGAAGTGTCATTTTGATTTCATTTAAACATCCTCAACATATTCAAAGAAGCACTATAGACCAAAGAATAGTAAAAGAAAAATCGTAAATTATTCATTCTTTCTGTACATATGTCTCTAGTGTTCATACAACCTCAGGGAAAAATCGTTGTTAAGGTCATGTACATATTTCATAATTATTGAAAATATAACACAATAAAGTTATTGTAACAGATACACACAGACTACATTCGAGTGTATAAATGTCTCTGACATTTAAGGCACGACGTGTTTATTCAGTATCATTTTGATTTCATTAAAAACATCCTCAGAATATTCAAAGAAGCACTATAGACCGTGAAATAGTCAAAGAAAATCCTAGATTAAGAAATCATTAAGTGTTTGTGTGTACACAAAAGCTATAGGAGAATCCTTCCATCAAGGTCTGGTGTAGTTATTGTATCACATGGAATACATTCCTGATTATAAATGCGTTGACATTCAAGGCCTGGTATGTTTATCAAGTGTCATTTTAATTTCATTAAAACATTTTCAAATATTCAAACATGCAGTATATACCGGGAAATAGTAAAAGAAAAACAACACTAAATTACTCATTCTTTCTGTACACATGTTTACAGTGTACACACAACCTCGGGGAAAATCTTTGTCAAGGGCATGTACATATTTCATAATTATTAAACACATGACAATAAAGTTATTATAACAGATACAGAGGGACTCCATTCCCGGGTATAAATGCGTCTGACATTTAAGGTGCGACATGTTTACGAAGTGTCATTTTAATTTCATTAAAACATTCTCAGAATATTCAAACAAGCACTTTAGACCGGGAAATAGTTAATAAGATAACATAAAATGAGTAGTACCCTGTGTGATGATGCAACCTGCACATCGTTTTTTTGTCAAGGTCACTTACACATTTCATAATTCTTAAAAACAAGCAATACACATATAGTAGCAGATACATATGGACTGCATTCCCCGGTATATGCGCCTGACATTTAAGGTGCAACTTGTTGACGAGGTGTCACTTTGATTTCTTTAGAAACATCCTCGGAAATTTCAAGCCTGCACTACAGACAGACAGACCGGGAAATGGTAAAAAGAATAATCCTAACTCAGTCATTCTTTGTCATTCTTTATCACCATCCTTCTGGCAGTGGGATGAGAAAAAAAAACTTCCCACACGTTCATATAAAAGGAGTGACAAATACGCACATTAAGTACGGGTACATACACATAACACACATATCGAGGTGACATTTCTCCAAGTTCGGTAATCCCTTATAATCTTCTGAAGATGTTTGGTACTTATTACATTGTTTTTTATGCAGATCCTGCTAATGGCAGGCTATACGACTTCTATACCAAACCACGCAAAGAGACACACCTACAGACAACAGACAAACACACATACTTGTAAAGCCCGACGAATGTGGACCGTTTCCCTTTTGTTTTCATGGTCACTGTTTTATCCTTTTCCGAGGACATACACATCAAAATCATATATAATAACAGTAAATAAAATGAGTATGTGATTGGCGACTATCTAACCGTAGACCCATTCCATACCACGTAGTACACACACTCTCCTCACCCGAGGACCAATCATTGATCATAAAATTATAATAAAGTGTCAACACATAAACAAGGCAATCACATGTAGGCCTACAATTTATCTCCAAAATACCATGTATTTGATATAGTCTAAACCTTACCCGCTAGGACCCATGGATTATCCACGGGTCCCGCTAGTATACAGTGTGTCCCAGAAAAAAGGAAACCGAGATTGATGAGGATATTTTTATATGTTGATAACAAATATGACAAGAAAATCGTACATGGTTGGAAAGCATATTTTCTCTTCTTTAATTTGATACCAGTTGCAAAGATTTCCAATCACGCATGACTGAGCAAAGACAATCAGAAAGGACACAGGTATAAAATCATTTGCACGAGCAAATTTGAAATTCAAACTGCCATGCTAAAATGTCTTCAGAATATCTTCGACATTGACGGACATCATCGAAAAGCCTATTTTATCTTCTTTCGTATGATACCACATTTGTGAAAAATAAGCGATGTGTCAATGAGAAAAGACAATTTGAAAAGATGCTTGTTTTCAGAAATGCTCCAAAATGCATTTATTAACCCTGTTTCCTGGATTTGGCAGCCGGCAACCAAGAAATTACCTTGTGAACATGACTCGGAGCCTATTGTTGTGTGAAGTCAGCCGTGTGTGAACCTTATTGTTCAGGTCCCTTCAAGTTGCTCGAAATGGATTCATTCTAAATATCACGCTAAAACAGGCATGTTTTAATTTTACTTGTTCTCCTGCATACACTATTCATTTTTTACGCATGAGGTGTCAGATGAAAGACGAAACTATGAATTTTTATGTCAAGCTCTTTTTTCTTAAAAATGATTACATTTACTACCATGAAAATGCACTCAAAGATGGAATATGCGCGTGCAAATGAAATTTTGGTAGCACCAATATCAATTGTTTTAATTCAATAATGCGTGAACGGTGAATTATAAGTTATGTATCAAATGAAAGAAGAGGAACAGAGCTTTACAGTCATACCTAATTCTTTGAAGAAATTATTCATTATGACAGGATGTTTTGGCCATGAAATCCGGTTTCCTTTTTTCTGGGACACACTGTATTGTAATCGTGAATAAAATGCGTGTGTGCGTAACATTCTACTAACAGTGGACCTACACCATCCATACACACATCCTGAAACCAACATTGTTTTAAAGTCCTTTTTAGTAGATTTCCAATCAATTAACACGTGCTACACGACCGAGGACGTCCACGGTTGACAAAAATACACATTTGCATGTAAAAATCTTGAATAAAGTGTACGATTGCAACTGCTCACCTACACACACATACACACACGCGCGCGCGCGCGCGAGCAAGACACACTGTTCTTGGCTTGGCTGCCTCAGCAGAGCACAAGACTCTACAATGTTTTATTTTTCATAAATACAAATATCATTCCTAAGTTTGAATTTGGGCGCAGGTTGAAACAATCAAAAGAGACGGCGAACATCGAAATTCGGACCACCTATTACTCCTAGCGACAGTTTTCTGCCATCCAATGTAACTTAAATTACCGTTTGTTTACATACTCCCCGATTACCAAAATGACGAGGCACGTGTGCCTTCAAATATACTTTTCCAACATCCCCTCTCTGTTTATGACTTTGTCCCTCCAATTTCATTTTCTATCAATTTCACCTCGATTTCTTATGGGTTTGAAGAGATCGTGAGATGTCGCATCTTTGTTCTGTTTTCCTTCAAATAGTCATCGTTGCAGCAGATTCATTTGCAGACCACGAAAGATTAATGACACATATACATATCGCGTAAACACATATGCAGGCATACGCAGGCACAAAATACCAATCACGCTTTCATTTATGTACAACTATCAATAGGACATACAAATTCAATCGAGAGTACATTGGTCTTGTCAATGCATATTTTGGTCCTAGAGTTCTTTTATTTGTTTCACTGCCGCGTAATGTTCTTCACTTCCTCAATTCAAATTGATGATCGCATGACTGCGAGTAAACAACACGAGCTTAGCTTTAAGAAGCTAGCTTCAAGACGGAATGATACTGTGTCTATGCGACGTGACCTACATAGCGACTTTCAGAGAACTTCAAATTTTCCGATAGGTTGCCTAATTCGCTCGTTATTGATTTACAATTGCTCTTAACCTTTGCGATCAGGAACAATTCTGACTCGGCAAAACGGTTCAATTGAATCCTAACTACAATTTTTCATATATTTTGCAGTGCTGCACCATCATCTAAATCGTAGATGAGACTAATTTCACTTGTTATTTAAACATTTTCAGAACGATTAATCGTGATGCGTGGCGGCTATCCCTGAAACACTCATAACCACCATTGGGAAAATGATCTTAACATGTAATGTTGTATATTTCATGATGCTGTTCAACATAATTCTTAACGGGTTCCGGGTAGATGATATCATGAAAGGTTGTAGGAATATCGCAGGAAATTAAAGAATTAGCCCCTTACTTGAGGGAAATATTTTCTCTGGTTACATGTTAATTAGTTTACTATACATTGACTGCAAAATACCTACACGTTACCAAAGGCACATGCTATGCTAAATGCCTCCTCCTCTTGGCTTAAAACCCCACGTAACTTTCTTGTTAACTTTCTTGTTTCTTAAAACATCAAATTGTGTTCGTGGCATGTGGAAATCATATTGCACAAAAAGTGATTTGACATAATCTTTTTGGGGTTGTTTTAAAGGTTTAAGTTAGATTTCAGGTTAGTGGTAGAATCACAATTTCACATTCTATATTATAGACATTAAGGGTTTCAGACAAATATTGGACTACCATCGCGGCATTAAGTTTTAAGGGGTCGGTGGGTTCGCTGATATAAGAATACTAACAATATTTACAAAAACCTTTCATCACAACACTTGATAGGTGTCAACCTAAAGATAATTTCCCTGTACAAAAATGACTTTTATTCAAAATCTATAAAAAAAATATATATAAAAAAATCAGAGCCATAAAGTGTTGGGACAAGAAAAGATGCACTTAATAAACAGGAAAATGGCCCCAAGCAGTCTTTGTGGCAATATAGTGATCGGTTGTTTGATCAGTAAACATTCCAAAATTACCATACTTTTAGTCTTAAACTGTTTGTTTCCCTAGGTCATCTTCGTTTTGCCTAAGGAAACAACAAAATTTAGCAAATAATAATCGATTAACGTCAACTTTATAGTTGACATCGGTACGTGGCATTATAAAGCGTTCGACACTTGAAATAATTAGCCTGTCTATCGAAAAAGACAAACAAACTGATTTATATGGATGCATAATGCGATTACTTTTTAGAATAAGCCATAATTTTAGGCATGATACTTAGCCTGTTACAAAGATCTAATAACAAACATATTATATGTACACGTGAATATGATTTCTGACATTTTGATATGTTTTATGATGATTTCGAATCTCAAATACAATAAGGAATACTAAACAAATATTAAAATAGATCCTACGAGTACGATACTAGTGTGTCCAAAGAAGGTAAATGATGGCTATCAATATTATAAACCAGACAAGGGTTGCACAAAACAACATTGCCGAAAAAGGGAAACCGACTAAAGTATGCAGTATTACACATATAGGCTAATACACCAACAAGCTCGCGCGCACACACAAACACACACACACGCACACACACACACGCGCACACACACACACACTACACACACACACACACACACACACACACACACACACACACACACACACACACACACACACACACACACACACACGCACACACACACACACACACACACACACACACACACACACACACACACACACACACACACACATACACACTCATACACACTCATACAAACTCATACACACAAATAAAGTTAATATAAATTTACCTCAATCGGATGTCCTGGCCAGTTGCAACGTCATAAATCTGCAAAGGAAAAATAATAACAAAAAGAAACATTTCAATGTCCTTCTCATATCATCAAATAAGTACAAGTAGTCATTATCATCCTTTCAGAAACACACGTTTCCGCGCATCTTAAAGAGTAAAAAAGAGAGTCAAGTTACCTCGAATGGGCATCCATGAAATGGGGTAACATTTGATGAACACATACTTTGCGGGTAATTTACTGACGCCAGTCGTTTAGCCGCGAGAACCGACATTTAGAAGCAAAACACAATTGCTCTCCAAATGTTTCTAAGTACGACGGGTTATAAAAATGTCATCCTTGGATTATGAAACACACTATTTACAATAACGTCGAAATGGTCAGCCGTCCTCAGACTGTAAACAAAATATGGTGATAACAAGGACATCTTATGAGATACACAATAAGTGCAAACACTTGATCGGAAGTTATTTTTGACGTAAGTGTTCTACTTTGTCATAAGCAACAATGGTAGAAGTTTATTTTTAAAAAAAGGAATCTGGAAAGAAAGAGCAAACAAATTGAAATGAGCCCTCAAAAAGTAATTCTACGCAAAAACAGGTCAATAAGATTACTAGTCATTCTGTTTTCCCTTTCCATTCTCCGTGTTGTCTGTTACGTGACCACACACGTTCTCTTAAACGAACGAAAGAGCAAAACGTTTCTTTTGACTAAACTTAGAGTGAAAGGGAAACTTACACTCGTTTGGGATAAACTCAGTAAAGGACTGTGTGGTTACTTAGTATATCCCCAACTTCCCCAAGTGAAAGTAAATCACCTTTTTCACTCTGAATTCACCCTTTTTTTACCTTTTTCAATAATTCATTCTAGAAAGGTGAACTTTTGACTTCTTGAATATAGGAAGTTCGTGCTATCGCACGACCTTAAACCCCGTGATACTTTTAAATAAATGAAACTCACACCGAGCACTCCATTACATAATCCGATGGTCACCCTGCAATGGATAAACCAGGCAAAGATTTACCTTTATTCGACTTTTACGTCCTCCTGTTCACTTGTAATTTCTTGCGAAGATTACTGCAATTCATTAAACTGATCACATGGTTTCTGGACATCTACCCCGGGACAATTAGCTACCAACTACAATTACCTCTGGACAATTACCCCTGAAACAATTACCACCAGGTCAATACTCCTTTTGATTGTCCTATTGCATGGTAATTATCCAGGGAGTAATTGCCGGATAGTATTTGTCTTCGGGGGTAATTGTCCAGTGGGTAATTGTCCGGATACAGTATAACATTCAAGAGCGACGTCGTTTGCCAACTCCCGGAAATGAAGTTGTTCGTCGTATCTTTTGCATACCAAAGTACACTCACACGGCATCATCAGAGAACTACAACGGCTAACCATAGATGATCGTATCATGTATAAGACTCTAACAAAAACACATAAATAAATTTATCCACAATCAGACCAAATTGTATAAATCAATGACTCCACTTTTATCATTCTAGTTATAACATTCGCTTATTATCTCCCTCGCAGTTTGGAATCAGTTGCCTTATCAGTTCCAGTAAAACGCATCATATGATAGTCTCAGCTTAGCTTAGCAAAAATCGCGGAAGTTTTATTTTTGTCAATGACCTTTTCTATTTTTTGTTGTTGTATGTATGTCCAGTAGTTCTGTGTTTCATAATACGTTCGTATTTCGGTTATAAATCACATCGACCAACGTTTAATTACAATTCCATTATCCTGTCTATTTCGAATAAAATATGGATTATTATTATTATTATTATTATTACTTAATTATTTCAACTTTATAAAACTATATATACAAAAATGATATAGAAAACTACAATCACCTGCTTCCCCAGCATAAAATACTCTACATGAAGATAGACAGAAAAAAAATCTAATTTGTATATTTATTCATTTTTTTAAAAAGCTAGCAAACATATTATTTGAGACAACAAAGGTACCATAGCGATACAAATACACTTGGAGATGATGCTTTCAAACTGCGGGAAAAAAATGATTTGAAGAGTGTAAAGTTATAGAAATCGTTTCATAAAAAGACAAAATGCACCACAAGCCTTACCTGAATGTCTTTCTTTCTATATGTGTTCTTATGACCTAATGACAACACGTGTTACTGTTTTCTTTTTACTTAGTTTATTAATGCACTCAGAATCGAATTATGACCGTAATGAAATTATGTGTGAACCATGACTCAAAGTTTTCATAATATAGAGTGTGATGAGCACGATATTTTTTTTCATGAGATCAAGCTAACTTACGTTTTGTGTCTGTTGGACCTGTTCTCCAGATCTTCTTCTTTTTTTGTATATCTCCGTTAAGAATATTAAACAAACTATAATCACATGTTTCCGATAGAAACACTGTCTTATTAACAGGAACACCTTTTCCTCAATCTTCTTTTCCTATGTATCATTCGATTTTGTTCCCCTTTTCATTTTATTGTTCTTTTTTTTCCTGCATGGTGTGTTTGAATGTCGTTTTCTCTTTTGTTTTGTATTTTTGTGACTTTGTGTTCTTTTCTTCAAGTTTGTTTTGGGCAGCTTTTATTTTCTTTTTTTTCCACTACAGCAATTGAAAAGGTGGTATGTGTCGCCATTAACATCCATACATTTTCCATAACTTTGCAAGCAGTGGGCGAAAAGAATAATTCATGTGTTTACCATGAGTAGTGATGAAAATAGGTCGAAGTCACGGTGTCAGAAATCGTCAGAACGAATAAAAACCTGGGGTTTTGCTTTCTTGGAATGCTTTTAAGTATTTACAGCAGCCGGCGTGTTGTTATGTTCATCTGAGAATAGTAAGATCATCACGGACCGTGCAACAATCGGATTGAAAATATACGTCCACTCCATCGTTATTATTATCGTGGTGTGATGCTAGAGAGAAATGTGTGTTACCCCACATTCATCATTAATGCATATTTTTCGCCTCGCCCCGTAGTGGTGGAATATTGAACTCCTCAATACCCACGGCGAGGCGATTCGTGAAGAGGTGCCACTTACTGTCGTTCTAGTCTGACGCCCCGAAGTGTTTGGACTTCGTAAGCTGGAGCGAAAAGCATAAAAAATGTGAAGTGAATTATGAAAACCCATAAATATAAAAATCAATCAATCTGAGCAGTTTTGTCTGGCGACAATGCGAAAGCGAAATAAATAGCACATAGTGGCTAAAAATGACAACACATGGAATAATAGCGACATTGAAAAAAGGTAGAAAGCAAAATATAAAGTGATTATATATATATATATAATATTATAATATAATATATATATATAGATATATATATAATTATATATATAGATATATATATAAATCAACCATTCTAAGGCAGTTGTTTCGTGGACAAATGCGAACAGGATCAAAAGTAGCACTAGTGCTCTAAAAATGACCGATACGTTTGTAAGTAATTAGGCGACACAAGAGAAACAGGTCAAAAGCAAAAATTTTTAAGTGAATAAATGAAATCCATATATAAGAAAAAAAAAATCAATATTCTGACATTGTTTCGTGCGACAAGCGAAGGAATAAAAATAGGCACTAGTGGTCTAGAACAATGACCAACAAGTTGGAATAATAGGCGACATTGATAAAGGGTCAAAGCAAAATATAGAGTGATTATAAAGATATATTAACTATATATATATATATATATATATAATATACTAAATCAACACATTCTAGCAGTTGTTCGTGGCCGACAACTGCGAAGCGAAAATAAAGTAAGATAGTGTTCTAGTAAAATGACCGATAACTTGAAGTAATAGGCGCACAGAGAACAGTGTCAAAGCAAAATTTTAAAGTGATTATGAAATACCATAATAAGAAAAAAAAATCAGATACATTCTGAGCAGTTGTTCGTGGCGACAATGCGAAGAAATAAATAGCCACTATGGTCTAAAAAATGACCAACGAATGGCGACATAGAAAACAGTGTGTCAACGCGATCATCAAACACCATGTCAATGTGACATGTACACTATTTGTATCCGAAAAAAAAAATGAAAATATTAGTATTGCGGTAGAGATTTTTTTTTACTCACTCGTGCTGCTTCCTATTTATTCACTCTATCAAAAAAAGAATTATTACGAGTTTTATTTAAACTCTGCACACTCTTTTTATCGTTATCACTTACAGACCATCCTAAGGACTAACTCTGTTCTAATAATAACTTTCTTTGGTATAATCTGCATCACAATATAATACATAGTTTTGGTATATGAATCGGCCGGTTGGTTGGTTGGTTGGTTGGTTAGTAAGTCGATTGACTGATCGATTGATTGATTGATTGATTGATTGATTGATTGATTGATTGATTGATTGATTGATTAATTGATTGAAATATATGTAGGAAAATGAATATCTAAATATAGTGAAGAAGGTAAAAATAAATAAAGAAAGAAATATAGACAGAAAGGTAGATAGACATATTGATAGATTCATAGATGATAGATAGATAGATAGATGGATAGGCAAATACAGAAGAGAGAATGAAAGAAAATGGAATGAAAGAAATAAAAAGAAAGAAAGGAAGGAAGGAAGAAAGGAAGAAAGAAAGAAGGAAAAAGAAAGAAAAAAGAAAAGAAGGAAGAAAGAAGGAACCAAACAACAACAAAATAATGTACACATAGGTGAAAAGATTAATAAACCATTTGAACACCTTTAGGGGCTAATCTCAAATGATTGCACCAGGAACATGAAGGTATGCCCTAAATACTTGGCAAATGTTGCAAACATCGCGCTGTCGTTTACCTCCGACACGGCATCAAAAACAGATGGCTTAGCTCTTGTGCTTCAGATCAACCCCTAAGGTACGTCTGGTTCGAAACATTTGAAAACGCGCCCGGAGGTAGCATGTGGACGCATACATGTAATCAAAGATATTAAACAAGTCTACACGTGTATGTAAACGGAATTGCACATGGGACGGTATGTCTCCTTAATCTGTCTTCAAAAAGTAAAAGAAAACATAGGCTGTCGACTCGAACTTGATACATTACACATCGGCCGAAACCAGTGAAACGTCTAGACAATAAAATGAAACACAAGATGAACAAATCCTCTGCAGGTTACCATCAAGTTGGATAAACTCAAAAATAATGACCCAGAATAACTATTACTTTGAACTATGTCGTTGACCCAGATAATATCAAGTAGAAAATGTTAAGAACAAATAAGTTTAATTGACAAAATAGTGCCACTCACCAAATACACACAATATTTTTGTGTTTTCGCCGAATTATATCTTGTGGGTTATTTCATATTCGGAAATCATTATGACACCGATAAAGATATGATCGACATGGTTGAAAGCTACTTGCATTTCGTCATTATTATAGGTCTTGTTCTTTTGTTGAGACTCAATTATGAGTTTGTGTCCGTTCATAACATTGCACTTTCTGGCTTATCATATCACCCAATCTGTTAAGAAACAACTAACACAAAATAAAGTATACAAACACATACACATATATTAATCCTGCATGTATATTTGTGCGTATGTTTGTTTGTTTGTTTGTCTGTATGTATGTATGTATGCATGTGTTTGTGTCTGTAGACCAGTCTGCATTTTTATGTGTGACTGACCACATGTGTGTATGTGTATGTGTATGCAAAGTGTACCCTTATTCAATGGTACTTAGAACTGCAATTACTCAAAGTGCTTTACTAGGTTCTATAACTGAAATCACAAAATAAGTATATAATTCATCTTCCTAATTTGTTGTACAATATCTTCAACCTGCAGGCGAAACAGACTGTACAATAGAATATGAAGCTTAACTGTACTCCTTTTGTGTCCGTAGTGAGATTTTTTTTTCAGTACTGTCGGGGCACCTTTTCAGATCTAGGTACAAAATCC
>JZLH01S0017904.1:19408-31908 GCA_001188425.1 Eucidaris tribuloides | reverse complement strand
GGGCTAACAAACACACACACACACACACACACACACACACACACACAACACCCACACACACACACACACAACACACACACATACGCACACACACATATCATTCCGTGTAAATCATGAATCATGGATTTTGTAAGTGAAGAATCGCCTTCCTTATGATACAATTGGCGGCGGCGGCTTAATGGAACTCACACCACAAAATGTATAGGTTTTTATTTCACCTCATCATGGATTGTGTTTTACCCAGAAGGTTTTTATACAACCTATATTCCTGGAGGCATTTTGATGTTTTTGTGTTTGGGTATATTCAGTCATGCCTGGAAATTGTATATATACAGCGTGTATCAAAAAAAGTAGACACACAGAAAAAAAATTTATTACACAAATATTTCATGATCTAGAGATTATTTTTTGATATGAATATTTTACCTTGGACCTAGCTATCTGATGACACTATTGTCATTGAAAGCATTTCACGCATGAGTGAGCACAGCCACTTTTGCTCCAATTAGGACAAAAATGCATTTGCGCACAGAATTTGTTCTTATAGTCAATGTTAATGCCTCACAGACCGGTGCTCAGAAGCTCTCACCTGATGTGCACAAGGATTGAATCCTCAGCATGCTCAGAGAAGATGTAATCAATTTTGTGGCAAAAAAAGACAAAAAATGAAGCAATGATTCAGAATACCCCCTAAAAAAGGAGAAAATGTCATGTTGCAAGATGAACGTGAACGAAGAAAATGGCATTTCTTGTTTTTGAAGGGGTTGGGGTGGTTGTATCTGAATCATTGCTATTTTTGCTACATTCTAAATCCTCAACATGCTCAGAGAAGAGCTTGTATCAATTCTGTGACAGAAGACAAAATAAAGCAATAATTCAGATACAATTACAACCCCCAACTCCTGAAAGGAAGAAAATGCATTTTTAAAATAAATTCACAGTTCATCTGCAAACATGACATTTTCTTCTTTTATGGGTTATATCTGAATTAGTGCTTCATTTTTGTCTTTTTTGGTCACAAAATTGATATTAGCTCTTCTCTGACATGCTTGGGATTCAATCCCTGTGCACATCAGTGAGAGCTTCTGCAGCACCGGTCTGTGAGGCATTAAACATTGATTATAAGAACAATCTCGTGCGCAAATGCATTTTTGGCCGATGCACAAAAAGCGGTTGTTCTCACTCATGCCGTGAAATACTTCAATACAACAGTGTATCAGATAGCTTAGGTCCAAGGTAAAATATTCATATCAAAGAATAATCTCAAAATACGAAAACAATTTTAATAATTTTTTTTCTAAGTGTCTCGTTTTTTGATACGACGCTGTATACTCCAGCATGTTTACCAACAGCGGAAAACACATTATTATGTTTGCACCAGTTTTGAGAATATTTTGTAATGTATATCATAAAACATGATATGTATTTCATACACATGGTATGTGTATATAATTACATGTGTGTGTAACTCAAGTCTAAGCCTACGCACATGTCAGGAAAAGTTGGTATGTGAAACTATCTCACACCTCGGCAAAAGAAATTGACATTGTTATGATCTGAATTTTCGCATCTGAATTCCAGGAGATGTGCCAGACACAACATGTCGAAAGCCTGATGACGAATATCACCAGGGAGTTTGAACACTATTGGATATCGTCCTTCCTTTTTGTGGCCTATCTTGCACCATCATCCCTATGTGTCAACAAACAATCTCCTTAATTTAAATCACATTACAATGTGACTGAATTACCGAAAAAGTTGCATGGCTCACATATTTTGAAAGTTTTTCGTAGTGATTTTAATGTTTCTTAATAAATCCAGACGGATCAAAAAACAAAAACAAATGTATGTATATTTGACCTGTTAAAGGGGACATTTCCCCAGACATTTGTGTAAATACAGTGAATGAAATTTTAGAAATGCAACTTTAAATGTTAAAGACACAGGCTGACATTGTGGAGCTTCAAATTAAACAAATTGTCGAACTTCGCTATCTGAGCTACATAGTAGTTTTTGAATGGACAAATAAACACCCTAGAATACAAAAGTTTGGAAATTTATGCTGCCACTGGCAAGATATGAATGAATAAACAATTACTCGGGCCGAGTACAAAACAGCCCAGATCTACGCACAGTAAATCTAAGGGGGGAAATGGGCAGGTGAATCCGGTCAACTTACGATTTTCGCTTTTTTTTTTAACACTAAATAATCATTTTGAAATACAATTTTTTTCAGGGCTTCGTTTTTATACCTTATCAAAGACACTTGGAGCATGGGGGATTATGTAGCTCACATTCTTTTTTAAACTGTGGTCATTGTTAGCCTGTGGCTTTAAAGCAAACGTAGATGAACTATACGTTTTTAATACGATTTGATTTAATTCCTATGTCAACCTCTATGGCTGGCAAAACGGAGGTCGTCGCTTTTCCTGCAGAAGGGCCCTAGCATATGTTACCGGCAGAAGGGCCTTTACAACAAATTGTCTCTAACTTGAAAACCGTTGACTCTTTTCACATAAAATCAAAGTAGTGTGATATTTATAGATCATTCTGTCAGTCTATTAAGTGCAAATATCAACTGAGGCAATATTTCTTAAATTGGAGAAAATTTACTGTTAAGACCCTTCTGCGGAGAACATAATGCTAGGGCCCTTCTGCCGGACAAAACACGTATTCCGTCTCTCCTTTTTCTTTAGATGTGTTAGGGCCAAGTTGGATCTGTAAGCCTTTATTCACGAGCTACAATTCAATTCTATTGATATTTCATCAAAGTGAAAACATTTTGGTGAAGATAAGCTAAGTCAGTGGATAGTTGTTATGTCGTGCCATCAAAGATTCTAGAGGAGTTGCCATCTAGACATGGCGACATACGGTAGTGATCAAAAATCTAATCTAATCAAAACTTCAAAAATCTATCATCTCTTGAATGAAATATCCAACTTCGCCCGAAATTTCACTACTGCATTTGATTGTATTTTTCTGCATTTTTCTATCTACATCAATGTTTGGGGAAAATTCCCTTTACATACAAGTGTGTCAAGAACTAATTGAGTACAGAACAATTTAATGGTACAGAAACAACTGTAATGAGTTCGGTACAATATCTACCAAAATATGTGACCTGTTGCCACAAACGCACCATGTATTGGAAAAAAATTTTTTTACACAAGATCTTATTCAATAAGATCTTGTGTTTCTCATACTGTCCTAAAGTAAACACTCTAAACTGTATAACGTTGTATTATTTGTCCATGATCGGCGAAGCAAACTCTTTAAAACACCGCTCGCAAGTTTCGACCGTCACATAAGCCTTTAACAGGAAACGGGAGTTAAAGACCTCAAAGATATACTGCTCATTTATTCGCAATGTCAAGAACTTGCTCCTGTAGCGCCGTTGGAAGTACAATCAAAACTCCAAAGCAAATTCTTTGACACTTTGACGCTGTTATTAGATTAACCTGAAACTTTGCACAATTACGTCTATTCAGCCAAGTTTCATTGCCTGACACTTCATAATCTCTACATTACAATCGCTTGTTTTACAGCATAAATTTGGTACACAAGAACTAATTTCTCCGGTTATTTTGTTCAAACTCTCGCAAAAACAGGTCAAGTTAAATGCAAGAAAATTATACTTTTCAATCATTAGCTGGACCTCAAATTTGGAATGATGATAGATAAATATATGGCCTTTTAGATAAAACAAAAATCCCCAAATCGACTTTACGAACCCAACTTGACTATTTCATGCATTTACGAAAAAAAACCGTTGCGATTTATCGGTGATTTTTGTGGGGACAAGTTACATGAACAGTAAATTTATGTATGCAGATTGTAGTTCTTATATAACTTTGTGGAAACCAAGATCAATAATTATTTCATCTGATGTGCATCGAAAAACGAAAAACAACTATTAAATACACCGACAACTGACGTAGAAGGATATTTTGAACACTTACGCTACACTGCCCAGTCACACGTTGAAGGTTTTTCAGTCACGTTAATAAATTGTGCCGTTTACACAACATTCGGTGTGTGAAAACACACGACCAATAAGTCTCACATTTATCTTATGAGTAATTTCCTCTTGTGTAACGGTGAGGGGAATTATTCAGTATGGCAAGAACAAGAAAGGGGGAAACCAAAAGATATAAATACCACAATACCCGAGTATTAAATGATGCATGCTAATGCAAAAACGATGTGCTGGCTGTGCTAAATGCATTTTCAAGACACTGTTTAATTAACTAGTCCAATTAACGGCCAATTTGTAGTTCTTAGTATTTACCTGGCGCACGATACAAAGTGGTCTACGGACTGTGAATTTTACTTATCGCAAATTTATCAAACATCTCTCAAAAAAAGGGTCACGATGTTCTGTCAGATATTTACAACCTTTGATATCGGTTCATTGAGTAAGTTAAAGCAATACATAACCATTATTTTTAATTGTTTCTTTGTTAAAAGCCGGTGTTAACAATGTGCAGAATCTGCATGCAATGTACTTAGCACAAGCAGATACTGGCATAAAATTGATTTGGATAAATTGTTGAAAAATTGTATCTCAAGAGCGATACAGCTGAATGAGATAAAATGAATTGCAAGCTATCGGGGGTTTGGTGTTCTGACTTTACGAAAACGTAAAACACCACTAGATTGTAAATTAAAGGGAAATTGCATGATTGGAGTAGTCCTCAATTTAGGGCACAAAATCAAGTTTTCTCCTGTTGTACAATATTATTTTCTGAAATTAAAGTGTCATGTCAAATTTGTTTTGTTGCTTATTATACATGTATGGTTTAGACTTCTGTTAGGGTCATACTTTGGTTTTAATACTGTTTAATGAATGGTTGTTTATCCTGAAGTAAACAAATTCAGACAAATCAATCCAGCCTAGATTTAAACGCTAGCTAGTTGATGTATCAACTCATTTGGTTCTTGAGACATTTTAACTTCTTCAAATTATATGACTGCCCTTAAACATTGTGTATTAATTTGAAATCATTTTGTCCACGTAGAAACCAGTGACTGACAACCATCCGTTCATAAATTCCATCCAGCCCACAATATACTTCATGATCAACAATGTGCAACTCTGAACAGACTCATATTTAAGTATGAGGTCCCCGTATCACCTCAATCCTGCAATAAAAAAAGAGGGTCACGATTTTATAAAGCGTAGGCTTCAAACTAACGGAATATTTCCAACCCAATGACACATAATCTCAATGGCTAACGTGGCGTAAACCATCCCGAATCAAAGCAAAGGATATATTTAAATCCGAAAGTGGGCCAATTCCTTTCCCCATGTGACGCCCATCAGTTTCCATCGACTCAGGTGATAACTGCATTCATCTGACTGCGAACCGAATGATGTGGGTCGAAGGCATCATTTAGGCGCCCAGGCATGTGGGCAGGAGCAGAGGGCAATGCACCGGTGATTTTACACGGGTTTGTTAACTCCCATTAAAGGTCCACCGCCGAGGCACGTTGAAATCAGGGGCGTCAATCCATTTTTCGGATTGGGGGGCAAAACATTTGGAAAATGTCAACAATTTCGCCCCTTCCCGCGCAAAATTACATTTTTACATTTTGCGCGCAGAGCGCGCCGAAAATTTGAAATGTGCATATCTTTAACAGTTTTTTTTATTTTAAGTTCAGTGGTTTGTATTGTTTTATAAAACTTTTTTTTCAAGTTTTCAAAAATATTGGGAATCTCCCCCCCCCCTTCAAGGATCGAAGTCCCTGGTTGGAATAGTGCCCTCTTCATAATCATTTGAAGAAAGTGTGTACCACCAATGTTTCCCACAAATGTGATATTAAAAGCTCGGCTGTGTGATGAATTGTAGTATTTGGTTTACTCTAAAAGTCTGTACATCATGCCCTGCCACAGTACATACGCTGTAAAAACTGTGTTTAGCTAGCAAACGCTTTTCTAAACACATGCTTGCTATCACTTTTTACATATTCAGAGGCTAAATATGGTGTGTCTACTCATTAAACATACAGGTGTTTCATTTCTATCCATCAATTGTCAACAGGTTTTAAACACTAATGTTTCATTGTTAACCACACTTTTAAGTGTCTTCATGAAGATGTGTCTACATTTAACAATGATGAATAATAATTCACATTTATATAGCGCTTAATACACGTTGTTCCTAGGCGCTTCACAAACTCATAACAACAACTTGAAATTAGAAAAAAATAAATGAGATAAATTACAAACTATACATAATGTTAGAGGTGAATGAAAGAGTTAACTTCAGATACAAGTTTCTGTTCTATATTGAAGTCCATATTACCATTGAAATAGATATGAAATATGAAATAGATATTTCAAACTTTTTGTCTGCTCGAATCACCCATTTACACTGGACGTTGAGCTACTGTATTCATTCTCTTTATCTTCCTGTCCGTTTTAATTAATGGCTGATTAATTATCATTTACTGTAAGATTAACTTTAACATATTACCTTACCCGTAAAACAATGTGCGAGTGAATGGTGCAATGTGAGATGTTCACGTAAGAAAAAAAAACAGGTAATTCGTGACCTGATTTGATTTATTTCCCAAGGTACGTCTGATGCGTTTAGACACACCAAAATACCCGGCACAGAGAAGATACAGAACCAGAGACAACATTCACATAGGAAGAAAATAAACCTTCGAGATTAAACTGTGCTGGGACAAACTTTTCCATCTGATGATAACTGTTAAAAATGGTGCCGCTACATTTTTGGCAATCATGTCATCACCATGTGTTCTCTCCAAGCAGGTTGAATACATCATGGACTACCACCGTTTTCTATTTTGAACCATTCGGATGCATTCTTCGCAGTTTAGTTTTTTTCCACATTTTCTATCAATAATCATCACAGCGTTCCGGTTCTGGTCCGCCATTTCATTGTCTGTCTACTGATTCTCCACCCGAGGTAACAACCTCTAAAGTCCATCTTATTTATCATTATTACCAAAATATTATGCATTTTCTCTTCATGATAACGTTACTCAGTCGGGTTTTTTTTTAAGTTTTCACCATTTAAGTGAAACCCCTTTATTTCTTTTATATTTCGTCCATAATATTTAACATTCTTCGGTACATCCACGTCTCAAATGCCTTGATTGCCATTATGGTAGCCATTGTAAGTATTAATTTATGTTCCATACAAAAGTGCCACTTGCATACAACAACTTTATACAGTTTCTATAGGATGCCTTTATAAATGACATACGACACATACATTCAGGTACTTTTACACGACGTGGAAGGATTGTGCGTATTATTTGTACGACATAAAACGCAGCTTACAGTGTCCTCGACTTCCCTCTATGTTCTGAGGAGCTAACATTTATTGTGATACCCGAATTTGCCCCTAGGTCTGACGACAATAGGTGTAAATAAACTTAGGCACGCTGCCAAAAAACAAAGAGTGACAGCCAGATGATGTAAGAGACCCAAATCAAATACAGCAGATAGATCTACCTTTCACCAACGTGTGAAACGGAATAGGCGGTCGTGAAAGAAAGCTTTCACCGATAATTTAGACATGCATGCCGGGTACTTTGTCCGTTTTATCTGGTAGACGCACGCCCAGTCGTATTGCATGTATTCATTGTCTAGTCACATGGTGCACATGACAAACTCTACGACGTGAACATGGTGAAATAGGTAAGCATCTAACATTATTAAAGCGCATCAGTGTACATATATTCCCTTCAAAAGTTTTAATTCGTTAGTCTTGTCCGTGCAAGTTCTCACTCTGTGTAATCAAAGTGGTCAATTCATAGCCCACTATTAGAAAATACGTTAAGAATTTTTCAACGACAGAAAAAAACCCACACGACTATAAATTCTATGGATTTTCAGACTGGTAGTACAAAGAGTATTTTAAGCTCAATCATTGGTGTGGACATGATAGAGAATTGAAACTGTGATAAATACACTGCATTAATTGTGGAACATGATAGATAGTCTGGACATGAAAGAGAATTGAAACTGCAGTAAATACACTGCATTGTGGAACATAATACACAACGCAATTAAGAATCAAATAATGAGTTGATAATGTTGAGAATTTAAGTACATGTTCATTACGATATCAAAAGTAATATCACATAACGTATCATTATTTCAAAGGCATCTTTTAAGATTGTTTCCCGTTTTTAAAAATCTGAGCTACATGATCCTCCATGTTACTGGTGTCTCTGATAAGGCCTAAAAATGAAGTCCTGGAAAAAATGCAAGTGAAAACGATCATTAAGTGCTTTTAAAACGTAAAAACTATTGAGCGACATTAGCTCTCCCCCCCCCATCAATTGGTCCATTCAAAAACTATCACACATGTTATAGAGCATATTTTGACAAGTTTTTAAATGGGGCTTCCACGGTGTTATAGTGCCTTTCAGCTTGCAAATCATGTGACCTTATGCGTGCGGTTTTTGTCACACTTTTTTTTTTGCATCAGGATTTGTACTGCAAAATCTCGACACATTTTCCTAGATACATCACAGTGTCAAAATATACAGCGTGCCAGTTTCTATCAAAGATGATTACAAAGGTATGTGTTGCAAAAGAATCATCTTGTGTTCGTTGATGTTGACCATTTTTAGCATGGGTGGCGATTTTAAAACACAATATTTTGTTCCATTTTGTTATTATTTTGATAGTTTTTGCACCTATTCAGAAATCAAATATGTTTGAAATAGATTATTATATAGTCTTCATAACTGCGCCTAACTGATAATTACATGTACAATCTCATATGTTCAAGGACGTTTAGTGACTAATGATTAGATTACTTTTGACAAAGAAAATAACTATAATAACTGAAATGCACTTTCACATTACTGTTGTTACAAAAGCTTGTATTCTATTTTCAAATTCTATCTTGAGAGGTTTTAACGTTACTTGTCAAACGTCTCTGAATAATGCCGTTCGCTTATATGACGGTAACGGTGATTGTTTCTTGTGTAATTACGTGTGGTGTGAGTGTTGTACCTTAGCAAAACTTCAATTAAATTTCATGGCAGAATTAAGGATACAGGCCAATCCGTTACGCTCGCTTAACAATCTCAACAACAATTAATTTCCAAACTCATACCGATAGGTGATACAAGTGTTCGAGTATAAGGTAGAGCGGGTAGAACTACGATCTCATTTAAGCACACCGCCGTAATGAGAATTGCCGCTCTACAATCATCTCAAAATAATGGACTTTGCACGCGAGGAGGACGCTTGTATCAAAAGACGCGGAAACTCGAGATAATTACAGCGCAGGTTACCATCCAGCTTTGATTCGCAATTAATCGGGTAATGATGTAAGACAAACCCTGCTACTAGCTGTAGGGGATAATGTTTCCTCCTTCGAGGCGGCATCTTGGCCTGTGACGTCATTGTATCGTCGAGTCAAGGCGTTATTTGACACACCGCGCTCGACTGTACATTCCCTCAAGCACTTTTAACGCATTATTCGAGCCCACCGCCTGACCTCTCCGTTTAACCCATGAGAAAGGGTGGTAATTTAAAAGCAATCGTTCCTTTTCTGTCTTAGCAATAATTGGGATATTAGTACTTATGATATGTACTTACTCCCAAATAAAACCGCGTCTACCTGCATCGGGGCAATGTTTACATGATCTTATATGACAAATAATCATTTAAATAGATAACTGATATGTTTAGTGTTGGGTTTATTGTACAAAACTGCCAGCTGAGTTCTGGAAAATGAACATCCGTACGAGTTTTACAATTTTTTTGAAGTTATTGAATTGATGACGCGGTTGATTAGTACGATTTTGGCGTTGAAATATTTTCTATTGATTGCTCTATCATCATCACTGAAGATTTTTACATCTTTGATGACGATATACATTCTAGTTAAGGGCGTGATTTATTCAGCAATTCGGTGCATAAAGGGATCGCAATTATCGTGAAATTAAAAGATGGACCTGATATTTGATTACACTGTTAACAGAATAATTTAGGAAACAAAGAATTAAATTGTTCTTGGGTAAACGAGAAGATAGGTGACAAATCGTTTCTGTTTTGTAATGATTGTAGCGTGTTAGTGAGACAAGAAGTTTTATATTAAGTATTTCGAAGGAATGTAAAGTAGACTGTAACACCGCACCTGCAGCTGTCTTTGAAGTAAAGTATTACATAAATCAAGTTAACCATGTCTTGTCATGGTCTTTGATCCAGCTATGATGGACCAGCGGTACAGTGTTCTTTAAATTGTGTTGGTCTATAAGCTGCTTCACGTACATTTCAAGATAAAATTCGAGCCATTTTAGATTGGATCTTACATTTTTTTCATTAATGTAACTTTAGGGAGGTTTGAAAATCGATACCATTTAAGGCAACTATATCTGCATAAGTTCTGTAAAGGTGATTTCCGTAAAACAAAGAAGCAAATATTTAAACTCGCATGGACCGTGACGCACTGAAAATTTCAATAACTTCGTTTTGAAGACAGATTTTAGGATTTGCAAGTCCATCACTTTCCTTTATTATGATTACCAAACAGTAGTAAAGTACTTACAACTGGCATGTTTAAAGTTTGAGATCCTTACGTCACGAACTTATTGTTTTATGAGAAAAACTAATAACGATATGCTACTAGAATATTGTTCTTTGCGTGAGTTTAAATTTTACTCAAATTGCAGAACACGGTACGCATGACCAGCTGACGGGCAGTGGGCAACTTCGTTTACTGCTTATGGTTTTAACGGTTGAACTCTGCGTGACCTTCGGCTAGCGGGCGATCAGACCATTTTGAAACTAACGGAACGTACTCGTCACTTTGCAAATTTTGAAATTTAACTGTCCAGATTTTCAACAAAACTACGTATTCTACCCAAAGGTTCTATGACAGGTGTTTATTTATACTAATCTTCACATTGTGAAGATTTTTGCCGTTTTCTGGCGTGCAAATCCCGAACTCTTTCTTTAACCAGTCCCATACTTTTGTCACCGCAGTCAGAACTAAGTATTGAATAGTGCATCGGTCTGTGCAGTGCTTTACGAATAATTCATCTTTTCACACTAAGCTGGCGCACTCTGGAGGCGAAATTCCAACCGGGGAGGCAGAGACAGATTTGCAGTGGGTGGAAGCAGCATTCAAAATTGATACAATAATGCCATCTTGAGAATTACGACCATACGTCAGGATCGATAAAATTAAAGGCATCATTTAACAATGTTACCAGCTTACAAAATCTGAGCTACGGGATCCTTCACGATACTGTTATCTCTGATAAGGTCTCGAAATGTAGCCCTAAAACATTGTAGTCAAATGATCAGTAAGTGCTTTAAAAAAAGTGAAAATCAATGAGCGACCATTCCACGTTTCTCCAATACACTACTGCGTTAAAACATTTTGTCCACAGGACTTTTATTAATGTGTACATATATTTTTATATAGTGAAAGCATGACTGTCTGTATTTTTGTTCCAGGCCGCCATACTTTGGTCGCACAAACTATGGTGGTCTATTGGAGGTTGGGTCTACCGAGCCTTTGGTCTATCAAGAAGTGACTGTTTTTATGCCGTTTCAAAGGGTCCATTAGTCATGAAGGGTCCACTGGTCACAATGTATCAAAGTCAATCTGACAGTGATAACAACCACAAACGAGTGTAAAACCGGCATTTAAAACTGGGGAGCAGTAGGGGCTTAGTGGATGAGAGCTTGGTTTATCATGAAAAGGGTCTCCAGTTCGAGTTCAAGTCGAAGTGTTATGTCCTTTAGTGAGACACTTAATCTACATTACCTCGTCCATCAGATGGGACAAAAATTGAGTGTACAATGTTAAGCTTACAACACCTCAACACGCAGGAGAACCTACCACGATTCAATGAAAACTAAAAGGTGTATATACCTGTTGTGGTGGCATCTTTTCTACGTATATTATTGTCATACTGTGATTGTATACCTACACACCTATACCTACAATATAAAACTTGTTGAGAATAGATCTGCTAACAAAATCATTACAAATTGGCAACTGTGTGGCGCTCATGTGGGCAGCCCCCCCCCACTCGTTTTGTGTGTGTGTGTGTGTGTGTGTGTGTGTGTGTGTGTGTGTGTGTGTGTGTGTGTGTGTGTGTGTGTGTGTGTGTGTGTGTGTGTGTGTGTGTGTGTGTGTGTGTGTGTGTGTGTAGTAGTGTGTAGTGTGTACGTAGTGTAGTGTGTGTGTGTGTGTGTGTGTGTGTGTGTGTGTGTGTGTGTGTGTGTGTGTGTGTGTGTGTGTGTGTGTGTGTGTGCGTGTGTGTGTGTGTGTATGTGCGTGTCTATATGTGTGTATGTGTGTGTGTATGTGCGTGTGTATATGTGTGTATGTGTGTATATGGGGATATGTATATTTGTGTATATCTGTAACTGTGTATGTGGGTATATGTGTATGTATATGTGTATATGTGTGTTTGTGTGTATGTATGTATATGTACATGTATATGCTTTAGCATTACTTCCTTAATTGAGTTCGGGGGCGTTTGGATTC
>JZLH01S0017904.1:8900-19358 GCA_001188425.1 Eucidaris tribuloides | reverse complement strand
TTGTTTTATTCAATGATTGGCAGGGCCCTTGCGAAAAGCAGTTGGGTACAACTGACAAGGCACCCTGATTAAATAAAACTGCAAATAAATAAATAAAATAAATAAAATAACAAGGTTTTTTCGGCTATCCTCGTTTATATCCGCCGAATTAATCAATCATTCAATCAATCATCAAACATTTTATGATTAAATTCATGAAATTAAACAGCATATATATCTTCAAAGTACTGTGCATTTTGGATCACAAGTTCAGAGTAGAAGATAATAAATACATAGTAAATTTTACAAGTTGTGGAAGTTAAATTTCATACCCTAACGCGCCCCCACCCTCCCCGTACGGGTCGAAATATGCTAACCCGGACTTCTTCAGATTTTCAAGAAGGTCGGGTTAGCATATATTCAACCCGTACGGGGAGGGTGGGGCGCGTTAGGGTATGAATTATTTTAACTTCCACAACTTTTAAAATTACCTATGTATTATTATTTCTACTCTGAACTTGTGACTCCAAAGTGCACAGTACTTTGAAGTATATATGCTGTTTAATTTCATGAATTTATATAATAAATTGTTGATGCATTTGATTGAATGAATTGATTAAATTCGGCGGATATAACTGAGGATAGCGAAAGCAAACCTTGTTAGCAGATCTATTCTCAACAATTTATATGTGTCAGGTGTGGGTGGGTGTAGGTATTTAAAATCCACCCCCCAACGCCCCGCCCGCCCCGGTATGGCATAATAATATACGTACGAAAAAGATGCCACCACACAGATTATACACTTTTAGTTTTTCATTGCAATCGTGGTATGTTCTTCCTGACGGGCGTGTTGAGCGTGTTAATGTAAGCTAAAACATGGCGACACTCAATTTTTGTCCCATCCTGATGGGACGAGGGTAATGGTAGATTAAGTGCTCTCACTCCCCCCCCCCCCCCCCCCTCTAAAGGACATAACACTTTGACTTGGATCGGAAGACTGGGACACTTTTCACGATAAACCAAATTCTCATCCACTAAGCCACTGATCTCTCCCCATATTTAAATGCCGTTTTACACTCGTTTGTGGTTGTTATCACTGTCAGAATGACTTTGGATTACATATCGTGACCAGTGAAACCCTTTTATGACTTAATGGACATTTAAATACGGCTTTTAATCACAGTACTCTCGATAGGACAAAGGGCTTAGGTAACCAAGGCTCGTAAGACCACAGCTCCAATAGACGACCATATAGTTTGTGCGGCCAAGGTATGAGCGGCCTGGAAACAAAAATATAGATTTGTCATGCATCTACTATCGAAATATATACATTACAAATATTTCAACACATCAATAAATGTTCTATGGACATAAATGCAAGATATCACACAGCAGTGTGTCTGGAGAAACAGTCGCTCAATTTGATTTTCACTTATTTAAAACCCCTCAATGTTCGTTTTGAACTGCAATTTTTTAGGGCTTTAATTCAAGACCTTATAAGAGACACCTAGTAGTGGTGAAGGATCCTGGTGAGCTCAGATTTTTTTTAAAGCCACAGGCTTACAAATTGACCACAGTGCTAGAACAATGTGAGCTACATAATCCTCTATAGCTTTAAGTCGTCTGTGATGAAGGTCTGAAAATTGAAGCCCTGAAAATTGTATTATCAAAATGATGATTTAGTGCCTTAAAAAGTAAAAATTACACGCCCACGTCGAATTAACCGAATTCACCTGTCATATTCTTCCCATTAGGATACTGTGTGGCAATATCTAGGTTAATTTTTATTCTCCACCCGAGTGCAAATTGTTTATTCACGCTATCTTTCCGAATGACAGCAACTTTCCCAAACTTTTTTTTTTTTATTTCTAGGGGTTTTATTTGAAACAATAGCCATGTACCTACTATATCTCACGATTTGACAAATTTCATATAAATTGAAGCTCACAATGTTAGCCTGTGATTTAAGCAGGTTACATTGTTACAATGATGCTTTAATTCTATCGATCTTGGACGTACGATGTGTAATTTCAACGGATGGCATTAGTTGTGATCAATTTTTGATATGCTGCTTCCAACCCACTTTGCAAATCTGTCTCTGCCTCCCGATTGGAATTTCGCGCTCCAGAGTGCGCACAGCTTTAGCTCGTCGAAAAGATTGAAATTTTTATTCGGTAAAGCACTGCACAGACCGATGCACTATTCAATACTTAGTTTCTGACTGCAGTGCAAAAAGTATGGGACTGGTTAAAGAAACGAGTTTCGAGATTTGCACGCAGAAAACGGCCAAAAATTTCTCACAATGTGAAGATTAGTATAAATAAAGCACCTGTCATAGAACCTTTGCGGGTAGATACGTAGTTTTGTTGAAAATCTGGACAGTTCTAATTTCACAAATTTTCTCAATAGTGACGAGCACGATCGTATAGTTCCAAAATGTCTGATCCGCCGAAGTCGGAGGGTCACGCCAGAGTTGCCGTTCAACCATTAACCAATAAGCAGGAAACGAGAACGTGCCAGCTGTGCCCGTCAGTTGGTCATGCGTACGTGTTCTGCAATTTGCAAGTAAAAGATTTAAACTCTACGAAAAGAAAGCAATATTCTGTAGATATGGTTATTCTAGTTTTTCTCATAAACAATAGTTCGATGACGTCGGATCTCCAAACTTTTTAACACGCAGTTGTTAAGTACTTTACTACTGTCTTGGTAATCATAATAAAAGGAAGTGATGGACTTTGTCAAATTCACTAAAAATCTGTCTTCGAAACGAGTCTATTGTAATTTTCACGTAGCGTTCACGCGTTTCCATGCTAGTTCAAATATTTGCTTGTTTGTTTTACGGAAATCACCTTTGCCCCAGAACTTATGCAGATATAGTTGGCTAAATTCGGTATCGATTTTGAAAACCTCCCTAAAGTTACCAATCAAAGAAAAAATGTAAGATCTTAAATCTAAATTGCTCAGAATTTTATCTTCTGAAATGTATCGTGAAGCAGCTTATAGACCAACACAATTTTAAAAGACACACTGCATACCGCTGGCGTCATATAGCTGGATCAAAGACCATGACAGGACATGGTTTAACTTGATTTGCTAATACTTTACTTCGCAAAAGACAGCTACAAACTTTGGGTGTTTTTTATGCTCTCATTGGCTACAAAACCGTTTTTTCTACTTTTACATTCTCCTTCGAATAACTTTATATAGAAACTTCTTGTCATCACTAACTCGCTTCAATCGTTTATCAAAACAGAAACGATTTGTCACTAAAACGGAAATACCTTCTCGTTTACCAAGAACAATTAATTCCTTTGTTTCCTAAATTATTCTGTTAACAATTGTTAACAAATATCAGTCATTGTTTAATTCCGACGATAATTGCCGATCCCTTTATTCACCGAATTGCTGAATAAACTCACGCCCTTTAACTAGAATCGTATATCGTTCATAAAGATGTAAAAATCTTCAGTGATGACTGATAGAGCTCAATAGAACAACTATCTTCAACGCCAAAATCGTCACTAATCAACGCGGTCATCAATTCAATAACTTCCAAAAATTGTAAAACTACGTTACGGATGTTCATTTCCAAGAAACTCAGCTGGGGCAGTTATTGTACATTTAAACCAACACTATAATTCAGTTATCTGATTTAAATGGATTATTTATATAGATCATGTAAACATTGCCCCGATGCAGGAGACGCGGGTTGGTTATTTTGGGAGCAATACAACATCATATTAGTACTAATATCCCAATTATTTGCTCAGACAGAAAAGGAACGATTGCTTTTAAATTTACCCCCTTTCTTATGCGCGTTAACCTGGGAGAGCGTCAGGCGGGCGGGTTGGGCTCGATGGAATGAAGCTGTTAAAGTGCTTGACGGGAATGTACAGTCGAGCGCGGTTGTCAAATAACGCCTTGACTCGACCGATTACAACTGTACCGTCACAGGCCAAGAATGCCGCCATCGAAGGAGGACAACATTTATCCCCTACAGCTAGTAGCAGGTTTGTCTTACAATCATTACCCCGATTAATTGCCGAATCAAAGCTGGTGGTAACCTGCGCCGTAATTATCTCGAGTTTTCGACGTCTTTTTTGATACAAGCAGTCTCCTTCGCGTGCAAAGCCCATTATTTTTGACGATGATTGTAGAGCGCGCAGAGTTTCTCGTTAACCGCGGTGTGTTTAAATGAGATCGTATTTTCTACCCACTCTACCTTATTACTCGAAACACTGTATACCTTCGGTGTGAGTTTGGAAAATTAATTGTTGTTAGAGATTGTATAAGCGAGCTCGTAAACCGGATGTGGCCTGTATTCTTAATTCTTGCCATGAAATCTATATTGAAGTTTTGCTAAGGTATAACACTCACACATCACGGTAATTACACAAGAAAAAACAAATCGACCGTCACCTTCATGTAGCGAGACGGCATTATTCAAGAGACGTTTGAAAGTAACAGTTAACACCTCTCAAGATGGAAATTGAAATAGAATACAAGCAATTTGTCAACAGACTGTATATTGTAGGAAAGTGCATTTCATGTTTTACAGTTATTTTCTTTGCAAAAGTAATTAATCAATCCTAGTCATTAAAGCGTCCTTTGAACACATTGGGTATATGTACATGTTAATTATCTGTTTAGCGCGGCGTTATGAGCTATTATAATGATATTATTAAACTGGCCCCGTTTAGTCATTGTTAGTTCTCTTTTGCCAACGTAGTGAAAAACAAAAATTTAGTTTCATTTTCTTTTTTTGTTGAGTTTGTTACTTATTTGAACAAAAGTGCGGAAAAGTCCATTCACTACTTAAAGTTCACAAGTTTGATATGTAGGTGATGTGTTTTCAATGAAAATGGATAAAAATGAACGTGACAATTCCCATTCTGTGACCTCTTCACACGAATGCTTGAATAAAGTCGCAACAAATATAGAGAACGCTGAAAAAGGAAAAATCGTGGTGTGATTAGCATAAAAAAATATACTATGGTCAGAGGTGCTTCTTACATTGCTGCGTTATAGGTATAATCACCGAATTATTTTACAAATGTTACTGCTCCCATTTGCTTAGTTTTATTTCTCGACTTTATACGGCTTTAGAGCTTGACGACCTCATGAGGAATCGTGCGTGTGACATGTCAAATTTTACTAATCAATCTGCGATCACACCAAAATACTTTAATCTGATAAGGTATATGACAGAGTAAATTAAATATTACGTTACATCCATTAGCTGAGATTTCATGTGACGAGGGGGGAGAAACACATTTTTCGCTTAAAGAATGTAAAATGTGACTTGAAATCCACCTCTCCGCGCATTAAATAAAGTTTAAATCAATTCTATTTTCAATAATATTTTGATTCTGATAGTGGTGCAAAAACTTAGTCAAAGTAATAACAAATGGCTAACAAAATAATAATCTTTTCAAACATATTTGATTTCTTGAATAGTTGCAAAAAACTATCAAAATAATAAGCAAAATTGGGAATACAGATATTATTGGTGTTAAAATCGCCAGCCATGCTAAAAATGATCAACATCAACGAACACCAAGATGATTCTTTTTGCAACACATACCTTTGTAATCATTTTGATAAGAAGAACTGGCACGCTGTATATTTTGACACTGTGATGTAATTCTAAGGGAAAATGTGTCGAGATTTTGCGAGTACAAATTCTATACAAAAAACGCTATGACAAAAACCGTAGCCATAAGGTCACATGATTTGCAAGCGAAAAGGCACTATAAACACTGTTGGAAGCCCTCCCCATTTAAAAACTTGTTCAAAATAATGCTCATATTAACATGATGTTGATAGTTTTTGAATGGACCAAAAGAAATCGGACACATGAATTATGCCAGTGGACAAGATTCAAGCTACAGCAGTGATGGGGGGGGGTGGGGAGACAATGTTTTACTTTATTAAAAGCACTTATTGCATCGTTTTCACAACTGATTTTTTCAGACTCATTTTTAGGCCTTATTCAAGAGACACATGGAGAGTCATGTAGCTCAGATTTTAAAAACCGGGAAACAATCTTAAAACGAGATGCTTTCTAAAGATAAACTGATACGTTATGTGATATACTTTTGATGATTCGTAGATGAACATGTACTTAAATTCTCAACTTTATCAACTCATTATTTGATTCTTAATTGCTGTATGATGTTTCATGGTTCCACAATTGGCAGTGTTATTTATGCGCAGTTTCAGTTCCTCTTTCATGTTCAGGATATCATATCATGTTCCACAATTAATGCAGTGTATTCATCGCATGTTTCAATCTCTGTCATGTCCAGACTAATGATTTGAGTTAAAATTACTCTCTGTACTCTCAAGTCTGAAAATCCATAGAATTATATAGTCCGTGTGGGTTTTTTTTTCTCTCGTTGAAAAAAATCCTCTAACGATTCTAATTAGTGGGCTATGAATTCGGACAATTTGATTACACAGAGAGGAGAACTTAAGCACGAGACAAGGACTAACAGAATTAAAACTTTTTTGTAAGGGAATATATGTCCTGATTGCGCGTTTGATTAATGTTTAGATGTTACCTATTTACACCGTCGTAGGAGTTTGTCATGTGCCACCATTCGTTGACTAGACAATGAATACATGCAATAACGATGGGCGATGCGTCTACAAGATAAAACGGACTAAAGTACCTGGCATGTCTAAATTATCGGTTGAAAGCTTTCTTTCACGACCGCCTATTCGTTTCACACGTTGGTGATGACACTAATGGTAGAATTCGTACGTGGAAAACAGGATCTATCTGCTGATATTTGTTTGGCGTCTCTTAAATATTGCGCTGTCACTCTTATGTTCTTTGGCAGCGTGCCTAAGTTATTTACACTATTGTCGTCACACCTAGGCAATTCGGGTATTACAAAAATGTTAGCTCCTCAGAACAGTAGAGGGAAGTCAGAGTACACTGTCAAGGCTGTTTATATTTTAATGTCGTGGGAATTTATATATCGCACGCTCAGCTATTCTCACGGATCGTGTAAACAGTCCCGGAATGTTATGTTATGTCGTTTGATATGTCATCTTAGGGTAATAAGTCATCCTATTAGAAATTTTATAAGTTGGTGTGATATGGCAAGTGAGCGTGCACTTTGTTATGGAACAGAACATTAGTACTCTGATGACAATGGCTACCATAATGGTGAATCTAAGGTCATCTTGGAGACGTGGATGGGTGTTGTCGGGGCTGAAGATGTTAAATATTATGGCACGAAATTTAAAAAGAAATAAAGTGGTTTATTGCTTAAATGGGGACACACTGAAAAAAAAAAAACGACTGAGAGTAACGTTATCATGAATAGAAAATGCATAATCATTTTGGTAATAATGATATAGATGGACTTTTACAGGTTGTTAACCTCGGGTGGAGAATCATTAATAATAATGAAATGGCGCGGACCATAGCCAGAACACTGTAATGATTTTTATTGATAGAAAATGTGGAAAATAATGCAATGTTCGCAACGTTTACATGTGCATCCGTAATGGTTCAAAATAGAAACGGTGGTAGGGTCCATGATGTATTCCAACTGCTTGGAGAGAACACATGGTGATGACATGAATTGCCAAAATGTTACGGCCACCCATTTTTTAACAGTTATATCAGATGGGAACAGTGATGTCCCATCAGTTTAATCTCACAAGGTTTATTTGTCTTCCTGTGGAATGTTTGTCTCTGGGTTTTGTATATTTACTGTGCGGGTATTTGGGCTGTGTCTTATAAACGCATTAGACGTACTGAGGAAATAAATCAAATCAGGCTCACGATTTACCTGTTTTTTATGCTTACCTGGCATGTCGTCGCAATTGCACCTTTCTACTCGCAGGACTGGTTTTACAGGTGAAATGTAATGTGGTTAAAGTTAAATTTATAGTAAATGATAATAATATTTAGCATTAATTATTATGGACTGGCGAAGATTAATAAGAATAAACACTGTTCCTTCAACGTCCATGTTGTGAAGGGGTGATTCGACCACAAAGCGGACAAACGCGCAGTTTAAAATATGGACACGTATTCATGGATACATGTATAAAAGTAACAATTAAACATTACGTGCTAAAACTTTGATAGCAAGATATTAGGTTATCTTGCGAAACATAATGTTTAGATTATTTACAATTAGTTAGATTAGGAATAAAACACCGCGTTATGACGACGACACACGATGTTTGATAGCTTTAAACGTCGCGTTAAAATGTGATAGCAAAGCTGTGTCTAGAAAAGCGCTTACTCGGTGTGGAGCACAGTTTCATACTTGTGTTGTACGTACTTTCGCCAGTACTGTGGTGCATGGAGTGTAAGATATATAAAGCCAAATGTGATCCGCCCAGCTCAAACCAGCAAAAAGTCGCAGATTATGTTCTCATGTAATAGACCAAAGCGGCTGTCTGGTGTGTCTTGTTTGTGGATCCGAGTGCTCTGTGACTATTGGCTTGATGACCTCCGTACAGATTGTGATTGCAGCCCTGTATCTTCTCTGGTTCCTGTGAGCAGGCAAAATTAAACTAGTTATTATAAATGCTGATCCTGTATCAAATACAACATCCGTCTGTTCCACCGGCGCACACCCAATGTGTCATTTTGGGATTGACCAACTCAAAGTTGTACAAAGTTTGTCTAATTGAAAGAAGTATTCTTTTCTCCTTCTACTGTCAAAATTTTGTGTGCGTAAAATGGAAACTGAAACCGCAGAATATTGGCGTTTTTCTGGACCACATTTTTTCGGACTGTCCTTTGCATGCGCACCTGAGTGAACCTAATCTTTATCCTCTTTCTTACCTTTTTCTGTAAACTGACACCTCCTAACTCTCTCAAGTTTCAGTCACATTTTTGAAATGGGTTATGGATGATCCATTTTAACGAAGTTATATATCATTTAAAAGCTAAGACCTTACTCTTTAAATCATGAAGAAAAGTGAAAAATTAATTTTGGCCTATTTTTTTGTGAGGTTTTTGAGTCTGGCAGCGCTGGTCACAAATACTTCAAATTTCATTACACAAACCGAGCTTTTAATGTTGAATTTTGTATGGATTAAGATTGCAAATGTATTCATCATATGAATCGAAAAACATGGCTCTATTCCAAATTGCCCGACAATGCACCTTTAAAAGCCAATCGTATTAGATATATTTCCATTAAAAAAATTAGCTTTTACATGCATTCCCCTGCTACTATAGTGTCGTTTTGATGGAATTCGTGTTCCTAAAATGACCACCTTGAAAGTAATAATACTGTTTTCAAAGGGGGTGTGGAATAATCAATTAAAAGTGCTTTATAAAAATCATTCGAGAGACCATTCCAGTCTTTTTCCCATGAGAACTGTCTGCTGTTTTGCAGAATTCTGTCTCTCCGGACCGAGAGAATAAATTCATGTCGCATTTTTATCTGTACATTTTTCAATTTAACTACAGCCATAACTGTCTGACCTGTTGTGTTCTAGAATTTGTTTATTTGTCCTTTCAAACAAATCAGATATGTCATAATAGCATAGTTTGACACTTTTCTTGTAAATGTGTTCTTCAAACTTAGTATATAATATATAATATATTATTATTGTCTTTAATATATTTTTTTGGGGATTTGTGCGTGAAAATTCGCGCTTGTAGCACATTTTAACATCATAAAAGACGAGGACGCTGTTCCCATATTTTCCATCGACCCAGTGGACAGTGGACCTTTAATGGGATTATAACTTTTCCGTGTAACAATCACCGGCCTGCACTGCCCTCTTGTCCTCGCCCACATGCCTGGGCGGCTAATTGATGCCTCCTTTCGAGCCCACATCATTCGCTTTCGCATGTCGCATGAATGCAGTTATCACGGACGTACGCCAGTCTGATGGAATACTGATGGGTTACTATGGTGGAAAGGAATTGGCCACTTTTGGCTTTAATATTATCCTTTTGCTTTGAATTCGGGATGGTTTACCGCCACCGTTAGCCAGTTGAGGATATATTGTGTCATTTGGGTTGGAAAATACTTCCGTTAGTATTGAAGACACGCTTTATATATTCGTGACCTCTTTTTGGCAGGTATGAAGCTGATAATCGGACCTCATACTTAAATATGATCGGTTCCTTGTGTAGCACACTGTCAGATTATTCAAGTATATTGTGCCGATAGATGGCAATTTATAGCAACGGCATGGTGTCAGTGAACCTGGTTTCTACATAGACAAAATGATTTCAAATTAATACACAAAGTTGAAAGGGCGGTTCATATTGTGATTTGGCGACAAATCAAAACTGTCTCAAGCCAATAAATTGTAACTAAATTCTATAGATTTTTCAGATATATATGTTTGCTAGGTGTAAAAATCGCTAGGCTGGAGAGAATAATCGTCTGGAATTTGCTTTACTTACCAAAGAGAAACACAGACATTTATGTCTACATTATACCAGCACTTAATAGGACAAAGTTAAGCAACACGACAGAGTAG
>JZLH01S0017902.1:0-10921 GCA_001188425.1 Eucidaris tribuloides | reverse complement strand
TGGTAGCGTATTTCATATTTCCCAGTATTTCCCGGTAAAAAGGCGGTAAATACCGGTATTTCCTGGTATTTCCCATCCGTCCGGGAAATAAGGCAATCGTCTGGGAAATATGCCAACCCTGTGGTAATCTGGTAATATCAAACAAAGAAAATCTTTGTACCCTGCACGAGTAGCCCATTTTGATCCACTTGAATTCCACCATACTATTCAATCTATAAGTTAAGCCACCAGCTCTGTTACATTAAATACAGGTAACCTCGGATTAGTCGGCGTCGCACAAGTCGGATAATCGTTTAAGTCGATGGAAATGAAAAGTCCCGATTTATCTCCATAAGCTTACGTGTATTATTTATTTGCTTACATGTAACTCGATCTTTACATCTCGAATAATCTCATATGTCGATCAACTTTCCCAGCACATTAACAAAGAAAAACATTAAATTGACACTCTCTAAGTCGATTTTGACGACATTGCGTCAATCAATCACTGTCATACACAAAGAACCCGCCACTGAAGATTTGTTTACACAAGACGTTCTTCGGTCCTCTTCTCTGATGGTAACGACCTCTCAATTAAGCAGTCTAGCCAGCCGTAACAGGTGGCGATAAACTGTCTCCCACCCCTCTTCCCAACTTAAAATACTTGATGTTAAGTGGCACAATGCACAATGTTGTGGCTTCTGTGCACATGATTTGTGTCAGGGATTTAAGGATTAACACGCCATAATAATTGTCTCGAGAGTGGGGGAAAACATGCGGTCATGATCAAAGACGGGATCTGGTTTACAAACGGCAGTAGAATATTTTTCTGTGCACGTAACATCCTAAGTTAAAAATCGACTGGACAATATTTCCAACATAAATGACAGAGCCAGATTGGGGGAAAATATGGATTTGAGTGTCATTAAAATCTTCTTTATTTATGTAAGATTAGATAAAAGACCTTTGCACAGGTCTGCGTAACTATGTACAACTCTGAACGGAACTCGGCAGAGTCCCGAGTGAGAGAGTTACGGCGACCTCGACGGTCACCATAGGGGTCGGGTCTGCGTCCCGAAACTCCCCGTACACGGCGGAATTACGACTGGAAGAGTTCATGGCGACCTGAACGCAGTGATGTGTGACTCGAGTCCGGTCTTGGACTCGAGACCGGACTCGAGTCCGTTTTTGCTGGACTCGGTCTCGGACTCAGACTCGAAGGTTCATGACTCGGTCTCGGACTCGGGGCCTGTGACTCGATGACTCGGCGTCGAGTCCGGCTCGAGACCGGGGCATATTGGCGCTATCCAAACGGATATCTCAGGTTCCATTCGCTAAAATTTCATCAAAATTTCACGCAATATTTTCAAATATAAAATCACTCTAATAAATTTCAGCCAAATGGGATCACACAGTAGCAGTCCACTGCCTGGACTGTCTTCCGTGTTTCTAGTTTTGCAATGCGTATTACACGTGATGTGTGTGTACATACACACCACTTTAATTGCTGCCCAATCAATTAATAAAATTGTATCTTCTGAACAAAGTAAAGAAGGATGAAGCAAAATGTGAAATTTGTCACTGCCACTATATTATTGAACATTTCCGATGAATACCAACTTTAGCAGGCACATTGAAAGGTAGACAGAGGAACAGCTGTCTGTGCTTTTGGGGAAATCTTTATCATAACTGACATTTTCCTACCTTCCCCATACGGAGGTCAGTGGAGCCAGACAGCGTCTCAGCGTAGAAAGTATAACTCAACCGGAGTAGTAAGAGACTGGAGCCTATGGTCTAATTGAAAGGATGATAGTACCTTTCAACTTTTTTAAATGTATCAAGTACTGTTGATCTCCAAATTTATTATTTAATTTCTTTGAAGATATTTTGGTAAGATTAAATGGTAACTCAAGTTACAGACAGAACTATGTGTGGCTGAATTACACTTTTATGTATTAGGCTAGTTCACCCAATCTAGCAAAATGTTTTCTCATATTACATTTCCACACATTGAAAGTTTTGTGGGATTTTTGCTTATAGAACAAGGAGGATGTTGACAAACAAGTGAAAATGTTACTTTAATGCTGCATTTTAAGGACACAGATACCCACGCTTTCGTAATAAACTACATGCAATTTTAAAACTAAAGTAACATACTATTGTCTTGTAATTATTTTGTGGGTTTGTTATCTTTTTTTGGAAATTGAATGATTTGTTGATTCATTTGACTGATTCTTTAGTAAGTACATGTAGGTCCCTATATTTTGAATGAGATACTTGTTTCTATTTAATTAATATGTAATACATGTGCCGGACTCGGACTCGGACTCGGTCTTGGACTCGGACTCGAAGGTTCGTGACTCGGACTCGGACTTGGACTCGGAAATGCCGGACTCGGACTTGGACTCGGACTCGGACTTACTGGACTCGGACACATCACTGCCTGAACGTCAGCAAAAGGGTCCTGTCTTCAGCCAGAATCCATGATAATGAAACACTTAACGTAACTCCCATACATGTAACTCTGACGTACGCATGCCCCGAGGCCAGGGCCCTCTTAAAAGTGTGTCTGCTTATCACAGAACACAAGCCACAATCATAAGATTTCCGTGAAAAAAAAAATGCGACAGAAAGTGTTCCCGGTGTTGTTCAAATGTCGCTGACACAGAAAACTCCGCATGGAAATCGGCAGAGTCCTGAGTGGGAGAGCTACGGCGGCCTACCACTGCCGGTGACCGTAAGGTACCTGCTTACTGTCGCGTCCGTAATACGGCCCGCCATGTGGTCGTGCAAAAGCCTGGTACATGTATTAGCGGCTGTGCAGCAGGATGAATGATATAGCGACGACTCTATCCTTGAATCAATCATATTTTCTATTGATCTGGCGTTGTCATTTTTGTTGGAAAACTTTTTCAAATCGATTTTTAACTTGGTACGGAAATACTGTGCAAAGAGGTGTAGCAACCGGATGCTTTCAGGTGAGAAAAATGATTTTTTTGACGGCATGTACGGCGTATTTCTCAGCTGATTTTAGTGCGCCTTAATTTGTTTTCATTTTTTTAACAAGCGGGCTCCTCAAAACGAGCCCTGTAATTCACAGGCTGATAATACATGCGGCTTTCATACTCTGTGTCGGCATATACACATAACTCGAATTTTTGTCAACTAACGCATAACTCGAATATCGCCTATGTCGACGCGTTTTTACTCAGTCCCGAGTGATTCGACTTATGCGATGTTATCTGTACCTCATAAAATAGCAATCACCTGTCAATTCACAAAATATCATTTCAAATAAAAAAACTAATGAAGAATGGGGACAATTTTTTTCTCCAAATCCAAGGTCCACATTTTCCCCGTCACAACGCAGTCCCGAAAACTCACTCAGCCAACGGGTGGGAGGGGGGGGGAGGCGGGCGGGGTGGGTGGGGAGACAAAAACAATTTTCCTCCACATCTTACACCATAGTCCACAATTCAGAATTTCCAAACCCCTTTACACGAAAAAAAGGGAGGGGGGTGATTCCGTGAAAAAAGGGGGTTGTTTGAACACCCCAACACCCCCCCCCCCCACGTATGCATGTAGGCCATCTGCCATCCAAGATAGTTCCAAATGGGCCGATACCAACCCCAATAGAAAATTTGACCTCATTTGACCTTTGACCTACATATGTGACCTTTGGCCCCCAAATGACATTGAGGTCCCTGTTACGCATCTACCATCCAAGTTTGGCTAAAAATAAGTTGTGGTTAGAAAGTTACCTAGTTTGGGCCCTTCTGGGCCCTGCCCCTGGGCCCCAGGGGACCAAGTGTACCATTTCAGGAAGCATCTATCCCTCCCCCCCCCCCAAAGGATCATTCCCACTCAGTTTGGTCTAAATCCACTGATGTGCTTTAAAGAAAATGATGTAAATGTGATATATTCCCATAGGGCCCCATGTTACCCCCCTCAGGGGCTAAACTGGGCCACCTTGGGCATAGCCATGAGGAACAATAATTCATGACATGTAGAGGTATCTACACACACAGTGACTTAGCTAAACTAATTCTAGATCTAGAGAAGAAGATCTTTGAAAATTACCCATTTTTTGGCCCTTTATGGCCCTGCCCTTGGGCCCCAAGGGGGCAGGCGTACCATTTGGGGACCCTTGAATCCCCACCTCCTAGGGATCATTCCTGCCAAGTGTGAGTTAAATCCAATTATGTGTTTTAAAGAAGAACATGAAAATGTGTAAAAGTTAACGCACGACGCATGACGGACAAAAAGCGATCACAATAGCTCACTTGAGCCTTCGGCTCAGGTGAGCTAAAAGTGCTATTTGATGACGCATGACGGACAAAAAGCGATCACAATAGCTCACTTGAGCCTTCGGCTCAGGTGAGCTAAAAGTGCTAATAGATGATTTATTTCCCTTTATTATACCTAGTTTGCAGGTTGAAACCCTTGTCTGTTTTGCTACAACACAGGGTCTGAACAATCTGTGCTGCAGTCTAGTCCCTTACAGCAGCTGCTCCTGGCACAAACTTAAGGCACTGTGAAATTTTAGTGCCAAAATGAAGTCTGTGCCTACAGACTACAACATACCAGGGGTCCTTACAGCAAAGTTTCCATATAGAGCAATGTTTTGACACCCACATCTGCTTTCAAGTGTCTTCCTTGATGCCTCTTCAGGTGCAAACACTACCTGAACAATTCTCCCTCCTCTGGAAAAGGGAGGCAGATGATAAATCACTCCAGTTAGAGTTAGTGATGTTATTGAAACGACTTAGCATGTTGTACCTCAGTGAAAAAAATACATGGGGGGATCAGAACAATTTGCCCTAGGAATGGCAAAAAGAATCCTCAGAGGTTACAAAAGAGCCCTTATATATTCCTGTAGGGATGAATACAAAAGAAAATCTGGAATGCACTGAAATAGAAAGAGTAGCTCACACGGAAAAAAAATAATAATTATATAATTTTTTTGCCCTGCTGTAACTTCAGGCAAAATTTTGGGAAGAAATAATCATAGTGTTGAAAGATATTTAAGTCAAAATGCCATAATGTTGTAAGAAATGACTCTTTTGTCATGCTTCCTTGTGCCAAAAAGCAGAAATCCACGGAAACAAAATTTTCCTCACAAACATGTGATGATGATATAGTTATAGTACTCTCAGCTACAACCTGTAAAGACTACTCAACTTCAAACAAATATTAAACCTATCACAATGGTTTTTTTTTTTGGGGGGGGGGACATAAAGTAGGAAAAAGTTGGAAAATAAGGATTTTCAGGGGAAAAATAGGAGAATTAGGATCTTCACAATAAAACAGAAAAAAGTATGACCAGTTGAAGGCATGACCTCTCCAAATTATGCCTTTTGATTGCCACACTGACTCACCTCCATCATCTCTGCTCTGCTTCAGTTCTTCTGCATCAATGACTTGGACTTGGCCTCCATCTAACCATTTGGTGGCTTCAGCTCTCCAGTCACATTCAAGAGCTGCTCCACTCTACTCTCTGCTGATAGATGAAGTGCATTTCCAACCAGCTTCTCAATCTCTGCCATCATTGCTTGGCTCTGGGGTGACTGCCCTGTAATCAAGCTGTTGCTGCTGGTGACTAAATCTTTCTCTGCAAATAAAAAAAAATCCAAATAATTTCTTTTATCTTATCCAACACGTATGCACGGACACACCACACACACATACAATTACACACACACACGCACACACACAGACACATGCATACACACACACACACTACACACACACAACATACACTACACAGACACACACACATACAACAGACACACACACACACACACACACATACAATACACACACACACACATACATGTATGCTTTTGCCATTAATCAAGGACGTAATTTTTAATTAATTAAAGACATGCAAATGAGGACGTTTGTGTGTGATATTCGACAGTCACCAGCGGACACACTCGGTTCCAACCGGGGACACCCATACGTATAAAATTTTATGTTTGATTTTTAAACAGGCAACCGAGGATGATTTTTGTGCACAGTCAAAAAAAAAATGATGATGCCCTCAAACGATTGCTTTTTAAATTTGCAATCGTTAAATAGTGGAGTGTCAAGACTTTCGTCCGCGATTGACGGCATTTACATACGCACACACACACACACACACACAGACAGATGCACACACACACACACTACACACACACACACACACACACACACACACACACACACACACACACACACACACACACACACACACACACACACACACACACACACACACACACACACACACAGTTCCCATGTCATTGCCCTTTACGAAGAATAAGCGTAGACTCGTAGAATGTCATTGTCAGAATTATAAAGCAGAGACACCATGACACTCACTGATCCCCAGTATTGAATAGCATCTTTTGCTCTACTATCCCATAATCCTACAGACTACAGGTGGCCTGAGGCTATCAAGGATAAGCCACCCATAACATATATGGCACACAAATCTACTCTGTACACACAACTATAATGGAATCACAGTCAAATAAAGTTTTGTTGGCATATTGAATATTCATAAAATCATTTGAAAAGATGACAAGTAGTGAGTGATGGGCAAATTTCACGAGTTACTTATGAACTTCTGTTGACAATGTCTTTTTCTACTAGTACCCTTTCTAAACATAATTTCTTCTATCGTGTTGGAATAATAAGGATATGACTGAGAAACATACACAATCACCACTGAATAAGAGTAGATCTGTTATGTACTGTGGGCTACAAACTAGATCTAAGTTAACGTTAGATCTACTCAGAGCCAGAAATGCAATTTTTTGCCTTATTTCATTTGAATCACAGAACCAATCGAACATTACAAGCTCTCTCGCGAGTGCTCGAGACTCTAGACTGCAACGTTCTCTCCAATCAGCAACTCAAGCCACAGACAGAGGTTTATGACCCACTGGCGTAAATCCGGGGGGATGCGGGGGTTATATCCCCCCACTTTTCAAGGCGGGGGATGGCCTGTACAATCATCCCCCCCCCCACTTTTCGAGAAAAAAAATGTAATTTTTTTATTAATTAATCATTGATAAAATTGCTATAATAGTGAGAATTTCTCCTGAAATGCCTTTGAAATGCTAAGATCGTCAATTTTAAGTTCTAAAAAACTCAAAAGCTCCTGGCTCGGCTCGCTTCGCTCCCTCGCTTGCACTTTCCCTCAATAATTTGAACATTTCGGCCTGGAAAATTCTGCATATGGCCTCGTTTTTCAAGGGTAATCTCCACTGCATGATAGTACAGTTATAATCGACCATTTTGAAAATGTTATATTTAGGCATTTAACCTATATTTATTCAAAACATTGGTTTTAGAATGAAGTATTATACTGGCAGACATGCAGAGACCAGCAATCTCAACTGCCCGAATTAAAGAACACTGCCGTAAATTGGGAAATTGGGAGGAGGGGGATTGAGGGATATATCCCACCACTTTTCGGGAAGGAGGGGGATGTTCTGTACAAATATACCTCCACTTTTCAATAAGTGTTTTTGTGTCTATTCAATTATTACTAACATTTATATATTTTTTTAAATGCTAAAGATATTGTTATCTGAATATCCTGATGTTTCCAGTTTAATATCTCTCATTCAAGTTCATTACTAACGTGTTTTCCATTGGTCCAAATGGGCATTCTATCCATATCCCTATTCAGAGCACAGATAACGCAAAATGTAGGCCTAATCAAACATCTTATTATCAACAAAATGTAGAAAACAAACTCAGATATTTTCACATGAGGACATAAGGAGCGCAATCGTTTTCTTTAGCAATTGTCAATTTTTCCACCTCTGATAAGCCTCCCCTGTGACAATGACCTTTTTTCACATTTTAGAGGCACCTGTTCTAATTTAGGTACCGCTACCGCCTTTTGTATAAGTGATACTGTTTTTTTAAATGCTTCCTTTTCCTCTTTACTTTGTGCCCCGAATTTGAAACGACTTAGAGCAACTTACTTTAATTTTTTTCAGGCTCGCTCGCTACGCTCGCTCGCCAATTTTTCATATACTATGTTTGGAGGTCTTTTCAGTCTCTGAATTTGAGACATTTCAGAAACATTTTCCACTTTTATAAGATGTTATTAGACACCATGCATTCTCACACGTCCTACAAATTTTCTCGCTCGCTTGGCTCGCTCGTTCATTGATGTAGGCCATGAAAACCCAACTGCAAAATCTAATGCTATGATATCTAGTGTTTTTATATTACAGCAAAAAGATCAATAAAAGCCATGTATGCCAATTTTAGGGTAGAGATAGTGGTATTTTTGCACGTTGTAGGTGTCCCCTTTTCAAGAAATAGCCCTTGATTTTGGGGTGTCCCCAAAAATTTTGGGCCAAAATTTGGAAATTTCATCGATCATCCCCCCCACTCCTCGGAACGGATTTACGCCCATGTTATGACCTGATGACACCCAATTTGTTTGACTCTGATTAGATCCAAAACATGACTCTTTGACAAATTTTGACATTTTTCTGTTTAAGGAAAGAGTCTGTTTAACGTTAGAGTCATATTTATTGCACTCAGTGACTGTGTCTGTCTGTGAGACACCACCAGGCCAGAGATGTTGCCAAAAAAAATGTTTAAAAAATGCCATATCTTTGATCCGACTGTAGCTTTCCCATTACTAATGGGAAAGCTACAGTCAGATCAAAGATATGGCATTTTAGGCGGATTAGGAAGAAAAAATATATCAAGGACTAAAACTAAGACGGATCAGATAAGTTATGACTAACGTTAACTAACAACAGTTAAACTTCAATCGACTCAGACATAACCAGGACGTAACACAAACCATTCAATGACAATGATTCATTCACAAACTGCAAAGTGGCGACTAGCGACTATGATCGACAATTAGTAAGAATAACCCTCTGGTCCAAACCCTGAAAAGTTCTCGACGAATTGAAACAAAGTGGCCACAACTCAGCTAAAAATGCTAACCAGGCCAAGATCCTCACTTATCCCGCTGATGAACTGAAGTCGGAGAAAGACCGTCACGGGCGTCACGCACGTCCACATGATCGCGTCACATCGCTGCTCGCTAGCTCTCGTCTTGACTGGAGTCTGTCTGGACTGAAGAGTCTCATAAATCTCATTCATTCTCGAGACCCGACTGAAACGCGGTGCGTGGATGAGATTTAACGTTAAATTTTGTCAACTGTCCGTGCCGTGTGCTGTGCATGCAGTGGCCCGGGTGCCTACCAGTGCAGTGCTGTCAAAGTACCAGCTGGCTTGATCACAGGAGTTATGCATGAGGCCTGGTGTCGTCGAGATCATCGACCGTTCAGCTGTTTGTTGACAAGTCCAGCCGTTGGGGTTCAAGTCGCGCCAGGGTCGCTCATCTACTAGCCATACTCCGGCCAGGCGCGCCCGCGGAGGTGCGCTCAGCTAGCTCAGCGATCCCGCGATCGTCGCGACTCGACTCGCGAGGCGGTCCGATATCCGAGTTGCACTTGCGTGTGCGTTGTAAAAAAAAATAACGTGCCCGTATCCTACGCGGCGGTGGGGGGGGGGGGGAGGGGGCGGGGGAGGGGCGAGGGGAGGGGGAGGGGTCGATTAGCCCGGGGGGGGGGCGTACCGATACATTATGGCGCCTTTATGTAACAAAATCGTGGTAGATCGAAATTTTATAGAACTGACAACTCAGTACAATCAAAGCTCTATTATGGAAGTTCAAGAGCCCGGGATCCAAACTAAAGATCGAGAGGTTATTTTTATAAGATAAAAGGCCCGTGGGGGGGGAGGGAGGGGGTACTCGACTTTGGGTCCGACGGGGGTGTGCCGCTGAAGTCGAAAAACCCGACCCTTTCTAGGGTACATTTTGGCGGAAAAGTGTTTTTTTTTATTAAGAAAAAATGCGTTTTTTTTTGTGCGCAGTTTTAAGCGATGAAAATAGGGCGAAAATATCTAGTGTAGAATTTTTAAACTTCAAAATCATGACCCAATGTTATAAGGAGTTTCCCCCAGACTACCATACCCATTGTTTAAAAGGATGTTTTTTTTGCGAAAATGTCCCACTAGAGCGGCCACACTCCCGTTTGTAAACCTTACTAAGCCAAGTACCCCCCACGCCCCCCGGGATAAAAGGAAGCCTCCTTCTATAGGCCTACAGAAAAAGAAAGAAAGAGGGAAAAGGGAAGGAAGGAAGAAAGACAAAAAGGGGGAAAGACTGAAGAAAAAGAAAAAAGGGAGAGAGAATATGCCTATAGACTGTAAGATAGAAAGAAAAGAAAGGACCGAACAAAAAGGAGGGAAATAAAATTAGAATAACTCATTCTATATACCAGCCACCCCGAGTGTCAGCATTATGAGTGTCATTAACATCAAACATGTTTTTTGAGTTAACAAATCTTACCAGTTGTAAATTAATTTGTAGGCCTATAGGCCTATCGATCATTCGGCAAAAGCTGGCCTGCTTGGCAAAACAAACAACCAAACAAGTCAGTTGGCAAAGCGGGCACATCGGTCTACAATGCATACAGTGTACAAAACCTATAGGGGCGGATCCAGCGTTTTCGATCCATTTTTCGGATGGGGTGCCAGTTATTCTAAGGTAAAAAACAAAAACAAAAAAAGTCAAAAACGTTCGGCGCGCTCCATGCGCCAAGTTAAATTGGAAATTTTGTGTGTTTAATAGTATTTTTATAAGTTTTGTAGGCCTAATGCTCTTCAATGTTTTTTAATGGCGTTTTTCTTTGCACATCACATTTTCACTTGCCGAAGGAGGGGGGGGTGGTTGAACCCCTACCCAGTAGCGTACCGTGGGTCAACTCATTGAAGGGGCACAGGGGCGGCGGAACGTATTTTCGTTTAGGGGGGGGGCAAAGCCAAAAAAGGGCACTTATATCGTCGGCGTTCATCCGAACCGTCGTATCGGTCGATTTTGGTCAAAATATCGATTTTGAGATTT